>CM037874.1:42917243-43109743 GCA_021292105.1 Anadara kagoshimensis
CTTGCCTTATCGGAATTATCAGATCCAGCAAATCCGTTTGTTCTATAGCTGCCTTATCGGAATTATCAGATCCAGTCATTACTGCTGTTCTATGGCTGCCTTATCGGAATTATCATACCCAGTCATTACTTGCTGTTCTATGGCTGCCTTATCGGAATTATCAGACCCAGTCGTTACTTGCTGTTCTATGGCTGCCTTATCGGAATTATCAGATCCAGCAAACCCTGTTTGTTCTATGGCTGCCTTATCAGAATTATTAGATCCAGTCATTAATTGCTGTTCTATGGCTGCCTTATCGGAATTATCAGATCCAGCAAATCCTGTTTGTTCTATGGCTGCCTTATCGGAATTATCAGATCCAGTCATTACTTGCTGTTTTATGGCTGCCTTATCGGAATTATCAGATCCAGCAAATCCTGTTTGTTCTATGGCTGCCTTATCGGAATTATCAGATCCAGTCATTACTTGCTGTTCTATGGCTTCCTTATCGGAATTATCAGATCCAGTCATTACTTGCTGTTCTATGGCTTCCTTATCGAAATTATCAGATCTAGCAAATCCTGTTTGTTCTACGGCTGCTTTATCGGAATTATCAGATCCAGTCATTACTTGCTGTTCTATGGCTGCCTTATCGGAATTATCAGATCCTGAAAATCCTGTTTGTTCAATGGCTGCCTTATCAGAATTATCAGATCCAGTCATTACTTGCTGTTCTATGGCTGCCTTATCGGAATTATGAGATCCAGCAAATCCTGTTTGTTCTATGGCTGCCTTATCGGAATTATCAGATCCAGTCATTAATTGCTGTTCTATGGCTGCCTTATCGGAATTATCAGATCCTGCAAATCCTGTTTGTTCTATGGCTGCCTTATCGGAATTATCAGATCCAGTCATTACTTGCTGTTCTATGGCTGCCTTATCGGAATTATCAGATCCAGCAAATCCTGTTTGTTCTATGGCTGCCTTATCGGAATTATCGGATCCAGTCATTACTTGCTGTTCTATGGCTGCCTTATCGGAATTATCAGACACAGTCGTTACTTGCTGTTCTATGGCAGCCTTATCGGAATTATCAGATCGAGTCATTACTTGCTGTTCTATGGCTGCCTTATCGGAATTATCGGATCCAGTCATTACTTGCTGTTCTATGGCTGCCTTATCGGAATTATCAGACACAGTCGTTACTTGCTGTTCTATGGCTGCCTTATCAGAATTATCAGATCGAGTCATTACTTGCTGTTCTATGGCTGCCTTATCGGAATTATCAGACCCAGTCGTTACTTGCTGTTCTATGGCTGCCTTATCGGAATTATCAGATCCAGCAAATCCTGTTTGTTTTATGGCTGTCTTATCGGAATTATCAGATCCAGCAAATCCTGTTTGTTCTATAGCTGACTTATCAGAATTATCAGACCCAGTCGTTATTTGCTGTTCTATGGCTGCCTTATGGGAATTATCAGATCCAGTCATTACTTGCTGTTCTATGGCTGCCTTATCGGAATTATCAGATCCAGCAAATCCTGTTTGTTCTATGGCTGCCTTATCGGAATTATCAGATCCAGTCATTACTTGCTGTTCTATGGCTGCCTTATCGGAATTATCAGATCGAGTCATTACTTGCTGTTCTATGGCTGCCTTATCGGAATTATCAGATCCAGTCATTACTTGCTGTTCTATGGCTGCCTTATCGGAATTATCAGATCCAGTCATTACTTGCTGTTCTATGGCTGCCTTATCGGAATTATCAGATCCAGTCATTACTTGCTGTTCTATGGCAGCCTTATCGGAATTATCAGATCGAGTCATTACTTGCTGTTCTATGGCTGCCTTATCGGAATTATCGGACCTAGTCATTACTTGCTGTTCTATGGCTGCCTTATCAGAATTATCAGACCCAGTCGTTACTTGCTGTTCTATGGCTGCCTTATGGGAATTATCAGATCCAGTCATTACTTGCTGTTCTATGGCTGCCTTATCGGAATTATGAGATCCAGCAAATCCTGTTTGTTCTATGGCTGCCTTATCGGAATTATCAGATCCAGTCATTACTTGCTTTTCTATGGCTGCCTTATCGGAATTATGAGATCCAGCAAATCCTGTTTGTTCTATGGCTGCCTTATCGGAATTATCAGATCCAGTCATTAATTGCTGTTCTATGGCTGCCTTATCGGAATTATCAGATCCAGTCATTACTTGCTGTATTATGGCTGCCTTATCGGAATTATCAGATCCAGCAAATCCTGTTTGTTCTATGGCTGCCTTATCGGAATTATCAGATCCAGTCATTACTTGCTGTTCTATGGCTGCCTTATCGGAATTATCAGACACAGTCGTTACTTGCTGTTCTATGGCAGCCTTATCGGAATTATCAGATCGAGTCATTACTTGCTGTTCTATGGCTGCCTTATCGGAATTATCGGATCCAGTCATTACTTGCTGTTCTATGGCTGCCTTATCGGAATTATCAGACACAGTCGTTACTTGCTGTTCTATGGCTGCCTTATCAGAATTATCAGATCGAGTCATTACTTGCTGTTCTATGGCTGCCTTATCGGAATTATCAGACCCAGTCGTTACTTGCTGTTCTATGGCTGCCTTATCGGAATTATCAGATCCAGCAAATCCTGTTTGTTTTATGGCTGTCTTATCGGAATTATCAGATCCAGCAAATCCTGTTTGTTCTATAGCTGCCTTATAAGAATTATCAGACCCAGTCGTTATTTGCTGTTCTATGGCTGCCTTATGGGAATTATCAGATCCAGTCATTACTTGCTGTTCTATGGCTGCCTTATCGGAATTATCAGATCCAGCAAATCCTGTTTGTTCTATGGCTGCCTTATCGGAATTATCAGATCCAGTCATTACTTGCTGTTCTATGGCTGCCTTATCGGAATTATCAGATCCAGCAAATCCTGTTTGTTCTATGGCTGCCTTATCGGAATTATCAGATCCAGTCATTAATTGCTGTTCTATGGCTGCCTTATCGGAATTATCAGATCCAGTCATTACTTGCTGTTCTATGGCTGCCTTATCGGAATTATCAGATCCAGCAAATCCTGTTTGTTCTATGGCTGCCTTATCGGAATTATCAGATCCAGTCATTACTTGCTGTTCTATGGCTGCCTTATCGGAATTATCAGATCCAGCAAATCCTGTTTGTTCTATGGCTGCCTTATCGGAATTATCAGATCCAGTCATTACTTGCTGTTCTATGGCTGCCTTATCGGAATTATCAGATCCAGCAAACCCTGTTTGTTCTATGGCTGCCTTATTGGAATTATCAGATCCAGTCATTACTTGCTGTTCTATGGCTGCCTTATCGGAATTATCAGATCCAGCAAATCCTGTTTGTTCTATGGCTGCCTTATCGGAATTATCAGATCCAGTCATTAATTGCTGTTCTATGGCTGCCTTATCGGAATTATCAGATCCAGCAAATCCTGTTTGTTCTATAGCTGCCTTATCGGAATTATCAGATCCAGTCATTACTTGCTGTTCTATGGCTGCCTTATCGGAAATATCATACCCAGTCATTACTTGCTGTTCTATGGCTGCCTTATTGGAATTATCAGACCTAGTCGTTACTTGCTGTTCTATGGCTGCCTTATCGAAATTATCAGATCCAGCAAACCCTGTTTGTTCTGTGGCTGCCTTATTGGAATTATCAGATCCAGTCATTACTTTATGTTCTATGGCTGCCTTATCGGAATTATCAGATCCAGCAAATCCTGTTTGTTCTATGGCTGCCTTATCGGAATTATCAGATCCAGTCATTACTTGCTGTTCTATGGCTGCCTTATCACAATTATCAGATCCAGTCATTACTTGCTGTTCTATGGCTTCCTTATTGAAATTATCAGATCCAGCAAATCCTGTTTGTTCTATGGCTGCCTTATCAGAATTATCAGATCCAGTCATTACTTGCTGTTCTATGACTGCCTTATCGGAATTATCAGATCCTGCAAATCCTGTTTGTTCAATGGCTGCCTTATCAGAATTATCAGATCCAGTCATTACTTGCTGTTCTATGGCTGCCTTATCGGAATTATCAGATCCAGCAAATCCTGTTTGTTCTATGGCTGCCTTATCGGAATTATCAGATCCAGTCATTACTTGCTGTTCTATGGCTGCCTTATCGGAATTATCAGATCCAGCAAATTCTGTTTGTTCTATGGCTGCCTTATCGGAATTATCAGATCCAGCAAATCCTGTTTGTTCTATGGCTGCCTTATCGGAATTATCAGATCCAGTCATTACTTGCTGTTCTATGGCTGCCTTATCGGAATTATCAGATCCAGCAAATCCTGTTTGTTCTATAGCTGCCTTATCGGAATTATCAGATCCAGTCATTACTTGCTGTTCTATGGCTGCCTTATCGTAATTATCAGATCCAACAAATCCTGTTTGTTCTATGGCTGCCTTATCGGAATTATAAGATCCAGTCATTAATTGCTGTTCTATGGCTGCCTTATCGGAATTATCAGATCCAGCAAATTCTGTTTGTTCTATGGCTGCCTTATCGGAATTATCAGATCCAGCAAATCCTGTTTGTTCTATGGCTGCCTTATCGGAATTATCAGATCCAGTCATTACTTGCTGTTCTATGGCTGCCTTATCGGAATTATCAGATCCAGCAAACCCTGTTTGTTCTATGGCTGCCTTATTGGAATTATCAGATCCAGTCATTACTTGCTGTTCTATGGCTGCCTTATCGTAATTATCAGATCCAGCAAATCCTGTTTGTTCTATGACTGCCTTATCGGAATTTTCAGATCCAGTCATTAATTGCTGTTCTATGGCTGCCTTATCGGAATTATCACATCCAGCAAATCCTGTTTGTTCTATGGCTGCCTTATCGGAATTATCAGATCCAGTCATTACTTGCTATTCTATGGCTGCCTTATCAGAATTATCAGATCCAGTCATTACTTGCTGTTCTATGGCTTCCTTATCGAAATTATCAGATCCAGCAAATCCTGTTTGTTCTATGGCTGCCTTATCAGAATTATCAGATCCAGTCATTACTTGCTGTTCTATGGCTGCCTTATCGGAATTATCAGATCCTGCAAATCCTGTTTGTTCAATGGCTGCCTTATCGGAATTATCAGATCCAGTCATTACTTGCTGTTCTATAGCTGCCTTATCGGAATTATCAGACGCAGCCATTACATGCTGCTCTATGGCTTCCTTGTCGGAGTTATCAGATCCAGTCATTCCTTGTTCTATGGCTGCCTTATCAGACTCAGCCAATTGTGTCTGTTCTTTGGCTGCCTTATCGCTGTTCTCTGACTCTAGCCCTTCATCTTTGTTGTTTATTCCTGCAATAAACATTAATATGATTTTTGGTTGTTTTTTTTCAAACAACTAAATAAAAACAGTGTTGTTTGTAATTTATTAACGGAGAAAAACGTATGTAAATACACGAAGTAGTGATTATACATTTTCGATATTTGATATCACAAATTTAATCAGTGACATCAAACATGAAAATTAATTCTTTTCGAAAAATCATATAACATCAACTGAATTTTATGCCGTTTTAGCATTTGTTCAGTGTCAAACCTGTCTATAAAGGCCACCCTAGGGAACTAATGAAAGTGGCCTTGATGAGCAGGTGGTATTTTTTACAGGTTCAAATAATATGAATAAAGAGCAATTGGGATACAATTCTACTGGCCTTTATAAGCAGTTGGTCCTTATATAGAGGTGATTGTTAAGACAGGTTGGACTGTAATTATTAAAATTAGTGATGTCACTTATCCATTTTCTATTCTATTGTAGAATTTTATTATTATATCACTAATTCAAATAAGTCATATCACCGAATCAAAATAAGAGATATGAAAATAGAACTCGACAAAAGAAATAAAAAAATGGAAAAGTTATACCACTAATTTTAATAAGCAAAATTATTAAAATAGAACTCCAACATTTTTTGTTCAAACTTAAACACCCAAAGACTCACTTCAGGAAAGCAACTTTAGACTCATTTAAGTAAAGGCATGCACTTGACATTATTTAGTTCAAACTTAAACACCCAATGACTCATTTGAAATGTAAATGAAACAAAATCACAAACTTATTTAAAAACAGCATTATTGTTTATTTATTAAGAATATATATGGACGACGAGCCCAAAATTTCCTGAATTTAACTTTTTCTATACTTAATTTTGGAAGTATATAAGTATATGAGTATGATATGTTGATTTATGAAGAAAACAATCACGTAGTAATGTACTACCTGCCATAAAAGCCACCTCTATATAAAGGCAACCACTGCGGTAGCTCAGTTGGTAGAGTGCTCGCTTGAAAGTGGGTAGTGACTGTTCTTTCGCCAAGCACTCGGCATTACGAAATGAAAGTCACGGTTCTTTCGGATGGGAACTTAAAATACACGGTGGAATTTGGCACGTTAAAAAACCCTGCTGTATAATGCCATAAGCGAAACGCACAGGCAAAATTTCTGCACCTTCGCCTATAGCTGGTGACGTCTCGATATAAGTGAAATATTCTTGACTGGGACGTTAAACACCATTACTCACTCACTCACTCTATATAAAGGCCACCTGCATATAAATGCCAGTAGAATTGTATCCCATTTTTATTCATATTATTTGAACCTGTTTATAAAGGCCACCTGCATATAAGTGCCAGTAGAATTGTATCTCATTTCTATTCATATTATTTGAACCTGTTTATAAAGGCCACCTGCATATAAGTGCCAGTAGAATTGTATCTCATTTCTATTCATATTATTTGAACCTGTTTATAAAGGCCACCTGCATATAAGTGCCAGTAGAATTGTATCTCATTTCTATTCATATTATTTGAACCTGTTTATAAAGGCCACCTGCATATAAATGCCTGTAGAATTGTATCCCATTTTTATTCATATTATTTGAACCTGTTTATAAAGGCCACCTGCATATAAATGCCAGTAGAATTGTATTCCATTTTTATTCATATTATTTGAACCTGTATATAAAAGCAACCTGTTCATAAAGGGCCACTATTACTGGTTACCTTAGGTGGTCTTTATAGACAGGTATGACTGTACTATTTTTATTACTAAGGACATGGAAATATACCAATCTTTTGATAATTTTCCGTTTTATCTCCAATTTTACCCGTGTTTGGAACATGTTCTTTTTGAAAAAAAATTAAATTTAAAACATTAAACATGTTTCATGAATATATATCAAGCAAAAAACTTGATGTAAAACCTGCCTTAAAAAAGGACACCTCTTTATGGGCCACCTGCCTATAAAGTAGTTATGCAATGTTACAAAATTAAGTACAGTCAAACCTGCCTTAAAGGTCACCTCTATATGGGCTATCTGCCTATAAAGGCCAGTAGAATTGTATCCCAGTTGTTCTTTATTCATATTATATGAACCTGTATATAATGGCCACCTGCCTTTAAAGGCCACTTTTACTGGTTCCCTTAAGTGGTCTTTATAGACAGGTTTGACTGTATAAGAAAGTTTTAACAATTTTTGTTGTTTTTCATAGTGCAATCAATGATAATTTTTTAAAACTTTTTTGAACAAACAGAATTTGAATACTACTACAATTTTTTTTCTAGATAAATGATTGTAAAATGCATAGCAAAGAAATTTGAAAAGCTAAAATTGATAAGATGTGTACTCATGTAACATCATTTTAACCTGTCCTATTTCCTTCATTCTCTGACCGACGCCATGTCTTTTACAATTATAGATCTTGAAAATTACAATACTCAAAAACTACATGTCATAAATACATACTTTTTCACACAATTTAATGAGGTGATAACATCTGATCTGGCCCATTATCAATGTCAACCAGCCTTACATATTTTATATAATACACTAATATATATTTTACGAGATTTCAGCGAAGCTTGAAAATCAAAAGCATACGTCTTTAATTAAACTACATGTAAATCTATCAAGATTACCAAATTCGAAAGTCAACTAAAACTGTCTCTTGAGAGCCAAATACCCCCGCCACTAACATTTAATGTTTTCCCGTGATCTTGACCTTTCAGCAATAACATTGGTTCAAGGTCATGACACACCTTTGGACCAAGAAAATTATTAATGGGAAGTTTTATAACAGTCGTCTTAAGCAAAATTTTATGAGATATGGCCCTATTCACAATCATTCCTTATCTAAGAATTTCCTTAACTTATTCCCTGCAAATTTTCAAATCTTTATAAATTTGTTAATTTTCAAGATATTGAGGAATTTAAGGTGTGATTTTTAAGATCACTTCTAAATTAAAACATTTGCATTAGTTTTGACAAAAAATATTCTCCAGTATTTAAAAAGAATTTACATAAAAATTCCTACATATTAAGTTAAGGAAAAACTTAGCTAAGGATTGTGAAACCGGGGCATGGCAGACAAACAGCCAGACGGACGGACAGACAGACATGGTGATTCCTATATACCTCCTCAAACTAGTTTGCGGGGGGGGGGGGTATAATAAAATTAATTTTTACCTTGTGTCTCGTTATTTCTAAAACTCATTTCAACATTCATCAACTGTAAAAAAAAAATAAAAAAAAGTTATTAGAATATCTCATTCAGATTATGATTATGTCAATTTCATGAAAATAAATAACATTTTACTTAATATAATATATTGAGGCCGCAATGGCGTCAGTCTACAAATCCAGAGTCTCTCAACGCTGTGAGTTCTCACATTTTTTTAAACTTTAGCTAAGAAAATACTTTACGTATTAAAAATGACCAAATCTATCCCTTTTCCATCAAAGAAAAGCCCTTGTTCCCCGTTTTTGCATCCAAAAAATTGTAAATTGTAATAGGCAGATATTACCGCAATTAAAAACACGAAAGAACAAATATTGGCTTGTTTCTTAAATATTTCTTCTTTCGAGTAGACATGAAAAACACTCTTGACTAAACACGGGTACTTACACATAAAATTAAAATATTACTGGAAGTATGTAACAAAGTCACTAGAACTATATTACTATGTTACATTTTTCCCGAAACTATGTAACAATATCATCAGAACCATGTAAGAATACCACTGGGACATGTAACCATACCACTGGAACCATGTAACCATACCACTGGAACCATGTAACAATGTTACTGGAACCATGTAACCATACCACTGGAACCATGTAACAATAACTCTCGAACCATGTAAGAATACCACTGGGACATGTAACCATACCACTGGAACCATGTAACAATGTTACTGGAACCATGTAACAATAACTCTCGAACCATGTAAGAATACCACTGGGACATGTAACCATACCACTGGAACCATGTAACCATACCACTGGAACCATGTAACCATACCACTGGAACCAAGTAACAATGTCACTGGAACCATGTAACAATAACTCTCGAACCACGTAAGAGTACCACTGGAACCATGTAACCATACCACTGGAACCATATAACAATGCCACTGGAGCCATGTAACAATGTCACTGGAACCATGTAACAATAACTCTCGAACCATGTAAGAATACCACTGGAACCATGTAACCATACCACTGGAACCATGTAACAATACCACTGGAACCATGTAACAATACCACTGGAACCATGTAACCATACCCACTGGAACCATGTAACAATACCACTGGAACCATGTAACCATACCCACTGGAACCATGTAACAATACTACTGGAAAAATGTAACAATGCCACTGGAACCATGTAACAATGCCACTGGAACCATGTAATCATACCACTGGAACCATGTAAAAATACTACCAGAACCATGTAACAATATTACCAGACCCATGAACACATACATCTGGAACCATGTAACCATACCACTGGAACCATGTAACAATACCACTGGAACCATGTAACTCTACTGCCAGAACCATGTAAAATACCACTAGAACCATGTAAAAATATCAATGGAACCATGTAACAATACTATCAGAACCATGTAACAATACCACTGGAACCATGTAACCATACCCACTGGAACCATGTAACCATACCACCAGAACCATGTAACAAAACTACCAGAACCATGTAACAATACAAAGGAACCATGTTACAATGCCACTGGAACCATGTAACCATGCCACTGGAACCATGTAACCATGCCACTGGAACCATGTAACCATACCACTAGAACCATGTAACAATAATACCAGAACCATGTAACAATACTACCAGAACCATGTAAAATACTACTGGAACCATGTACCAATACTATTGGAACCATTTAACAATACCACTGGAACCATGTACCAATACCACTGGAACCATGTAATCATACTATTGGAACCATTTTTCAATGCCACTGGAACCATGTAACAATACCACTGGAACCATGTAACAATACTACTGGAACCATGTACCAATACCACTAGAACCATGTAACCATACTATTGGAACCATTTAACAATACCACTGGAATCATGTAACAATGCCACTGGAACCATGTAACAATGCCACTGGAACCATGTAACCATATCACTGGAACCATGTAACAATACTACCAGAACCATGTAACAATATTACCAGACCAATGAACACATACCACGGGAACCATATAACCATACCACTGGAACCATGTAACAATACCACTGGAACCCTGTAACAATGCCACTGGAACCATGTAACAATGCCACTGGAACCATGTAACAATACCACTTGAACCATGTAACAATACCACTGGAACCATGTAACCATGCCACTGGAACCATGTAACCATGCCACTGGAACCATGTAACAATACTACCAGATCCATGTAACAATATTACCAGAACCATGAACACATACCAAAGGAACCATGTAACAATGGCACTGGAACCATGTAACAATACTACCAGAGCCATGTAAAAATACCACTGGAACCATGTAACCATACCACTGGAACCATGTAACAATGCCACTGGAACCATGTAACCATACCACTGGAACCATGTAACAATACTTCCAGAACCATGTAACAATATTACCAGACCCATGAACACATACCACGGGAACCATATAACCATACCACTGGAACCATGTAACCATACCACTGGAACCATGTAACCATACCACTGGAACCATGTAACAATACCAAAGGAACCATGTAACAATGCCACTGGAACCATGTAACAATACTACCAGAGCCATGTAAAAATACCACTGGAACCATGTAACCATACCACTGGAACCATGTAACAATGCCACTGGAACCATGTAACCATACCACTGGAACCATGTAACAATACTACCAGAACCATGAACACATACCACTGGAACCATGTAACCATACCCACTGGAACCATGTAACAATGCCACTGGAACCATGTAACTATACCACTGGAACCATGTAACAATGCCACTGGAACCATGTAACAATGCCACTGGAACCATGTAACAATACCACTTGAACCATGTAACAATACCACTGGAACCATGTAACCATGCCACTGGAACCATGTAACAATGTCACTGGAACCATGTAACCATACCACTGGAACCATGTAACAATGCCACTGGAACCATGTAACTATACCACTGGAACCATGTAACAATGCCACTGGAACCATGTAACAATGCCACTGGAACCATGTAACAATACCACTTGAACCATGTAACAATACCACTGGAACCATGTAACCATGCCACTGGAACCATGTAACAATGTCACTGGAACCATGTAACCATACCACTGGAACCATGTAACAATATTACCAGAACCATGAACACATACCACTGGAACCATGTAACCATACCCACTGGAACCATGTAACCATACCACTGGAACCATGTAACAATACCACTGGAACCATGTACCAATACCACTAGAACCATGTAACTAAAAATGGACAAAAATAATGCCCGAAACAAACAGTAGTTGTTTTTTTCCTTCCAGTTTTAACAGATTTTGCCTTTTCCACTCTGAAATTGCCCCTTTTGTTGCCCCATATATTTTGCGAAAATGAAATCATTGCAACTAAAAATGTTTTATTTTCCAAATACCTCCTATATCATATTTTTTCAACACCATATATTTACAATATGACTGTAGCTGTCTTCGATGAAACATACAGAAGCATTTGTATTGCAATTCCCAATGAAAGACAATGGGGTCATGACCCTTGATGTGTTTAAATTTTCCCGCAATATTACGTCATGTCCTACACAGGGGGTGGCATGGTCATGTGAGACACGCCGATCTCGCATGCCTAAAAACCCTATATCACACGAGCAAAAATGGAAAAAATAGCGCCAAGGTACAAAATATTTATTAAAAGAATGAATAGTAAATATAAGAAATGACATTTCTGCTCATGGTACCATGATCAGAATGTCATTTCTTAATTAAAAGGGGACTAAATTTGGCCCTTAAATTTTATTTCTATAAGTTGTTCAAATTTTTGTTACCAAATGCGTTTCACGTTGAACATACTTTTGTTACCAAATGCGTTTTCGGGAAAAGTTGGATATCTGTTAAATTTTGGTGATATCTCATCAGATATCTACTATTTCTAATATCTACAACTCCGACTGACACTCAGATACTGTGTATTAATTTTATTTCTAGAAGTTGTTTAAATTTTTGTTACCAAATGCTTTTTTTGTTACCAAATGCGTTGTAACAAAGCTTTTGTATAGTGACCAATTATAAAACATGAAATACTTACATATGAGACAAATTTGACCGCCAGTAAGATTTCGTCTGTTTCTTTTAGTACGACCAATTCGTATTCTCTAGTCATTTTATCCCAAAATTGTTGAACCATTTCGTTAAGAAACTTTCCATCAATTTTACAATGATAGGACGCCAGGTATGGGTTACCTGTTCTTCTCTCGTTAACAATAATTGGTAATGCATATTTTATAATGCTGGTTTTTAATTTTTCCGGTAAACTGAACTCTGTAACAAAATATGTTATGTTATGTTACAAGGTGACAAATGTTTAAATTGGTGGTAATGATAAGGCATGCTTATAAAATTAATTAATTAATTAATTTATTTATTTATTTATTTATTTATTAATTAATTAATTTATTTATTTATTTATTTATTTATTTATCTTGAGTTCAGCTACTTCCTAAACGTCCATTTCGGTTGAAAAAAAATACATGCGAATTCTCTTTCTAAAAAATTTGTTTTTTCAATTTTTCAAATTTTTCAATTGTAAGTATAAGCATATGACAGTTGTAAATACCATGCCCAAACATTTTCAGATGTTGAGAAAAAGAAAAAGGGCGGATAGGGCTCGATGGGTCGCTGGGTAACTCAGGTAGCTCAGTCAGTAAAACGTTCCAATACTGTAGGAAGGTTTTACTTTCGAGTCCCGGTTTGGCTCTTTCTTTTCTGTCACAATTTTTTGTACTAATTATGTTATTAAGAAGTTTTATAAATATCTATATCCTACCTCCTTCTGCCATTCTGTAATATTTTAAATATCACGTATGACTATAAAATACACACTGCTAAATAAAACCGCTTTCCATTTTCTTCGTCAGAAAATAAGCGCCATGGTATCTATGTACTGACACCATTATGACGTCATAGGTGGGTTCTAATAGCAACGCTCAGTAATATCGCGAAAACGCGTGCAGCTGCGCGAGAAAATCTAATTTGACCGTAAATTGTGTTTAATACTTGTTTACTTTTTTATTATTTTATTTTAATTATTTTTATTTATTATTATCAATTTCGTATTTTATTTTTACCTCGAAATCTTCTATCGGGGGTTTCATCACTCGCTACAACTCAGGTGATTCTTTGACGTAATTAGAGTTCTGCCAAAGTTTGCCAAATGCATGTAAAGTAACAGTAGTGATTGGGACGTTGTGGTGTTCGAAAGAAGTGCACTTTGAAAAACAAAATCATGAGTTTAATTTCCATAAAAGTGTTTAAACGACACAACTGGAACTGGAGAGCCGGCATGGATCTTAGGAAGATATAATAAGAACCATAAATTATGTAGATTATCCAATACAACTAGTCCGACTAATCAGACCACTAAACCCCTGATTTTAATTTTTGACTTGTAGGAGGTTTGGTCTGACAGCTTCCATTATTGAATTTTTGAAATTTCTGGCGAAAACGGCAGAAACGAAAACACGCGTCGATAACTTCCAGTATTTTCTTACCTTGCTCTTGCTAACAACATGAAACACTTCCTATAAAACATTATTCTACCGATCCATGCTCAACTTTTAATTAAAATCCATCGATATCGGTAGAAATACAAGGTTTTCTGATGTCTCTTCAGCTCTCTGTCACTTTTGCATCGTGAAGACATTACTAATCTGCATTGAGGTTGTGGGCTCAATCCAAAAATCTGACCCTATACTTGAAAGTTGGTAGTGACTGTTCTTTCTCGGAATTACGAAATGAAAGTCATAGTTCTTTCAGATCGGAACTTAAAATAAAACAAGGTCCCATGTCATGGTAGCCGTGGCACGATAAAGAACTCTGTTGTATAATGCCGTCATCGCAGCGCACAGGCCGAAAATTTCTGCTCCTACGTCACGACATATAGACGAGAAGGCGCGGTGGCCTAATGGATAAGACGTCAGTCTTCAAATCCAGGGTCTCTCACCGCTGTGAGTTCGAGTCCCGCTCGGACCACATGTGGGAAAGTGAATTTCCCTTACCGTTGGCCTTTACTGATTCACCTGGTATCAGTATAATGGACTGGGGGAGTGGTACGCTTGTCTGCAGCGTACTGACTCTGTGATCTAGCACGGTAAAGTCGCCCTGAGTGCGCGCTAGTACAAAGCAGACCATACAACACACACTGTGGTACAGCGTACACGGGATATTAAAGCATAAAGTGAGCAAAACAACCAGTGTAAACAACACCAGCGTGAGTCGAAAGCCGATTTTTGACTTATCTGTTCATTTTAACATGTGATTGTGTATTAGGGCATCAATCGGACACATAAATGATTCTATTGAAATAGTTAACTGCATCTGATAGACTGTTTAAACTTTGAAACAAATTGATAAAGCGCAAGTGCTCACCTGTGATTTTGCCGTCGCCGGGAGTTTCTGTTCAATATTTAAATTTTCACTTCTTAATTAAAATTCTGAAGCGTACAATTCCTCTAGGATGTTAAGAACTACATGTCGACCAAATTTCAGCTCAATGTATTGAGATATAAAGGAGCAGGAGACGTTGGGGGATAACATGCGGTGTACTGGGAATTGCAAAAACGTGTACTGGGTATTGGAAATTAAGGAGCAAATAGGTGTACTGGGAATTGAGAGGTCAAATATCTTGCCAGCTGTGCGATTTTCATGTTTTAATGAATTTGTATAGAAATTTATACTTCTTTTTCAACGACAAACAAAACAATTAATTATCTAGTGAAAATCCTCAACACCTGTAATTATTAATCATGCATTATAGACGAAATGAAGATGAAACATACATAGACCACATATTTCCCCGATATATGTAGATTGAGAGAGGTCTAAGTGTTTACTAAACCATTACAAAGGCCAATGTGTAATGTCAAAATATAATCCGTTCTTAAGTGGTTAAAGTTTGAGTGTCATAGCAAATGCAACTAGTGAAAGTAAAGGGGAAAAAACTTTGTAGTTTGGAACTGAGCAGGAAAATGAAGATTACAATTTGAGAAATCTTTTAAAACATTTTATAACCTAATGTCATTAGATCGAATCGACCAGCTAAAATATGACTTATTTATATCAAAGGTCAAGATGAGACAGTCGTCGGAAGGAGGTATCCGGTGTAAAACAGATCCACAAATGTGACGAGAGTAAACTTCTTGAAACTGATTTATAAATAAAAAGTTTTAACAATATAACACATTTTTCCATTTTTTGTCATGTGTTTATTTTGAATTTTTATTTACGACGGCGAATCAATAAGAAACCAGCTTAACCTTTTTTCCAGATTAGATGCACCTCTTCTTTTCAATGTAATTCAGTGCCCTCTAGTGTGATGCATTTGTCCATCACCCCAGAACTGAAAAAGACAGGGTCATTTCCATTGACACTCAACTGTCTTCACGACTTCTTGGTCAGACCTGAAATGACGTCCTCGGGTATCATTTTTCAATTTTGGGAAAAGAAGTCGCTACGAGCTAGCCAGAATGTGGTATTTCACCCCACAGCCTTCATTGTAACTTTGCAATTGTGTACTCTTGCGTTGTCCTGTTGCGGCGGTTTCACGGATATCAGTTCTCGGGTGGTCTAGCAAGTTTGCATATAGCACACTCCAGTTATCATTGTACTTCTCTTTGGTTAAAAGTCACACACAATCACACCTTTTGCGTCCCAAAATACTGTGGCCATCACCTTGCCAGTAGACTAATGCTTCTTAACCTTCTATGACCTAGTGGACCCAGGCCCCATCCACTGACGACTCTGTGCTTTATTGTCTGGTTCATATTATTGTACCAAAATCTCGTATACAGTCTTTAGAATCTTTTGACATAAACGCTTCAACAAGGGGCCGTATACTGATGCTTTGGCTGTCAAAACTCCGCTCGATAGATTTTTTTAATTCATGTGTTTAGAAAGCAAATATAGTTTTATCAAATAATAGAAAAAATCCTAATGTCAACCGATTCAATTTTCTGCAAATCCACGATGAAAGCTCAAATTCCATGTACATGTATTCAAAATTTCCAGTTTGTAGACACTGCCATTTTAGGCCTGTTAGTTTATCATATTACTACGCGAATAACCATAGCATTTCAGAAATAATGCACTTGGTAAAATATTATATACATTTTTTAATTCCTTAATATCGGATGTGCAACTCAAAAATATGTATTCCGTTACGCTCTGCAAAAAAGTGCCTAAAACTATACTGACACCGCGATACGTGTGTAATTTTGTATCCGGGTATAAAACATGTATTGAAACAAGGCACAAAAATAATGACCGTGTCGGATATATGAATGAAGATCATGGGTTCAAAGGTCAAGGTCACAGATGCGAATGAATACCTGAATGGTTAATTATCTTGAAAACTATTAACTTTTTGTATATGCATGTATATTAGAATATTGTAGGTATAAGCCTAACAACCATTTTGATATATGAATGAAGGCTATGGGTTCAAAGGTTAAGGTCACAGATGTAAACAAATTCTGAAATGATTATTTATCCCAAAAACTATAAACTTTTTGTATAGGCATGTATATTAGAATATTTAGGTATTATCCTACATGATCATTTTGATATATAAATGAAGGTCATGGGTTCAAAGGTCAAGTTCACAGATGCGAATGAATACCTAAATGGTTAATTATCTTGAAAACTATTAACTTTTTGTATAGGCATGTATATTAGAATATTGTTGGTACGGGCACAATGGTCATTTTGATATATGAATGAAGGGCATGGGTTCAAATGTCAAGATCACAGATACAAACAAGTACTGAAAATGATTATTTATCTCAAAAACTATAAACTTTTTGTATAGGGATGTATATTAGAATATTAGCCTCATTATCATTTTGATATTTGAATGAAGCTCATGGGTTCAAAGGTCAAAGTCACAGGTGAGCGTTAAGGCCCATGGGTCTCTTGTTTTATAATGCTATATTGTCTTTTTTGAGTCTAGTGACATTAACGTAAAGACCACCTCTAAATAAGAACAGCTTGTGTATTGAAGCCAGTATGTTTTATGTAAATGCAACCTACATACTGAAAACGGTGCACAATTCCGGCCACTCATAAGTGATGCTGCTTAAAACGTGATATATTTTACCTTGAATCGGCAATTTCTAATCATTATATGGACAAGAACAAGTTCTAATAATAATGAAAATTAGGTATTACACATACACCAAGCACCAACTGGCTGCAGTTTCACTAACTTTTTTTAAGATTTGTTTGATTTAAATAGACTACTTTTGGTGGAACAGCACATCTTTACTGAGCTTTTCCCAATTCTTGAATTTAATAATTTTCCGTAACTGCATCATAAGTAATGAATAGTATGTGCCATTGATTGTTTGTCTCCTTTGGAGATAACCTACCACCAGATTATGATCAGCATCACTAGAAGCCGAGGTCATACCCTCTCCAGCTGATGTAACAGTATTGGTCTTTTTTCAGGGTGATCAAGTGTAAACTTTGGCCACTGGAGTTAAATGATGAACCTACGTTTCATCCATAGTAACTAATCTCTGAAAAAAAGCACACAACAAAGTGCACTTGATGTGCTTCTGGCCAATTGTCAGATGCCTTGGTAAGTTGGTACCCAACTATAAGCATTTCTCATTGCAAGATTTTCTGTCAGAATTAAATGTAATACATGTACATGTATTTCCTGTGAAATGCCAACTGGCTACATACCATTCTGTAACTCGCTTGTCAGTCGTAACAATATCATAAACTTTATTGACCTTTTTTGGGGTTGCATCATTGACAGACCTTCTAGAACAAGGGCCTTTCTGTTGCGTTTAAATTCCACAACCCACATTTTTACTTTTAAATTTGAAGGTCATATTTTCCTAGTGTGGATACCATATTAGTTTGGATATCCTTAAGTATTAAACACTTTTATGAAACTATTGAATCACTTTATGTCTCTTAATATTGGCAATCTACCTAATTCAATTTTGAAATCAAGGTTAGAGCCTTTTCTATGAACACCTAATATTAACTTGCACCGTGAAACTTTTTTATTATTATATGCACCATGCATACAAACTGTATCATACATTCGCAATCCCCGATTTCTTTAAAAATTGGGACTTGAAAATAATGTTATACACGATTCCCGGTAACCGTAATTTTGCAATTCCCAGTACACTAAAACAATGGTGAGAATCAATTCCCAGTACACCACGTCGATCTTTCAACGTCTCCTGCTCCTTTATTTCGCAATACATTGATCTGAAATTTGGTCGACATGTAGTTCTTAACATCCTAGAGGAATTGTACGCTTCAGAATTTTTAATTAAGAATTGAAAATTGAAATATTGAACAGAAACTCCCGGCGACGGCAAAATCACAGGTGAGCACTTGCGCTTTATCAATTTGTTTCAAAGTTTAAACAGCGTATCAAATGCAGCTAACTATTTCAATAGAATCATTTATGTGTCCGATTGATGCCCCAATACACAATCGCATGTTAAAATGAACAGATAAGTCAAAAATCGGCTTTCGACTCACGCTGGTGTTGTTTACACTGGCTGTTTTGCTCGCTTTATGCTTTAATATCCCGTGTACGCTGTACCACAGTGACACACTCACACTTCATATGCATACACAAAAATTGTTCATAGGTTCTCGTCGCGAATAGCTGAAAAATTGCTGATGCGACGTTAAGCAACATTCAACCAACCAACCAACGATATATAGACGGAACCTGTTTTGATTTTCAGACCGAGATCAGTAAATTACAATTGACCACGAGATTGGAATTTCTTTATCTCGCAGCGGACACTTTGTAAAATCCTTCTTTATTTCATATAAAACGATATATTTTTTTTAAAAATTCTCAAAAATTTATTTCCATGGTTTTTTTCACCGTTAAATTTATGTGAAATTAGTTGTAGTTTCTTCCAATAATTCTCAAAATATTGTCCGTCTGATAACAGTCAAGAAAACACAAGCTGAACAACATTGTAAATTTTAACAACCATGTGAAGCATGATTATATAGTAGATATTATAAAACTGGCTCATAGTCAATATTTCGGCTTTAAAAATCCCTTTTTAAGAATAAGGCTTTTTAAAGCCGAAATATTGATCTAGTGTCTTGAAAAAGGCTTTTTAAAGCCGAAATATTGACTATGAGCCAGTTTAATAATATCGTTTTTAAAAGGGATTTTCCCCTCGGGGAATAACGCTAAGAATGCTATACTATATAGTAGATTTTAATATTTAAAAAAATTTCCGTTAAGTTTATCTATTAAAAACAACGATATTTTCTTTTCAAATTATTATTAAGAAAAACTTCAACAAATTTTACATTTAACAGTGAACAATTTATGGAAATTGAACAATTTATGGAAATTGACAAGAAATATTTTTTGAGAATTTTTAAAAATATGTGGTTTATACTATGTATTGCAACAAAGAAGGATTTTACAAAGTGTCAGGATACTTCGTGCACGTCTCAGTACACGTGTAAAAGCTTCCGCTTAACGCTTAGTATAGTGGTCTTAGAATTGAACCTTGTTGGCATATTTATATACGAAAGACTTTTTTCGATTTCAACTTGTATTAAAGCTCTTCATCTGACTTCAGAACAGAACACTTCTATCACAACCTGAACACATTTTATCTTGAACAATCCACAAGTTATTTCATAAAGGAAGATGTACATTGTAGGTTGGTCAAAAATTTTTTACTTGAAAAATTGGGGAGAGGCAACTGAAAGAAAATGAAAAATATCTTCAAAGAATTGCTTACAAAAATCACATTAACAATCACATTTCATTTATCTATTTTTCATGTTCGTATCACACATCAACAGTCCTTTCAGTATTTCTATACCCGTAACTACGGTGTAATTTTAATTGGAACAGTTACAACTGGGGTGCATTTTTAAGAGCTTATAACTTTTTAATTTTCCGCAAGACAGATTTTTTCAAGCACGACCGATCTTTATAAATATATGTTTACTGTAGCTTCTCCAAATTTCAAGTCTCTCTTCGAAGAAATGAACTTCCGCGGTCGTCTTTTAAAAAGGTCATCATTTTACTCGAATTTAGTCCGCTTCTGGGCAAACAAATGAAATAAGCATGCGCGATGTTGTAGGCTCTATAAACCCTCCGATTGGGGGATTTTGATTTTTTTCTTCCGTTTCGGTCGGACCTGTAAAACGACAAGATGAGCATTAAATTAACTTTGTGGTGAAATCCAATGCCACACTAAGGCCAGGCTGTTGGTGATTAATTCTGCTTTCTGATATTCTATGTGACATATCAATGCCTACAAGTACTGTCTTCACTGAGAATCCAAAATCACACTGAGCTGGGATCCGAGACGTGACGTGACGTGACGTGTTAACATACCTCTTAACTTCAGACAGTACGATCATAGACAGTGCTTACTCTTTAGCAATGGAAGTTGGAAGATATTAAAAGAATCCTAGAGATAGTAGATTCTGTATAACATGCAACACTATTGAGGATGAACTGCACTTTTTTCTATCGTGCCAAACTTGATTAAGGCAGAACTGAGAGACCATCTCTTTAAACATATAAATAACTCTTTCCATGAATTCGATATAAAAACAATTTAGAGAAAATTCAGTATCTTCTTAATCCTAGATTTGAACACGTGTCTATTATCGGTTCCTTTATAAAACAGTCACTCAGACTGAGAGAGGAGTCCAAACTGAGTAATGGTTCATAATCTATGATACATCATATGTCTTGTATTGTTATGATTCTTCTATGTAATCATTTTATGGTCATATGATGCGTATAGTGGAGTTTTATATTATGGTTCTGGCGAGTAATTCTGATATGGGTGCGTTTTGGTAAACACGTGGGTACGTTTTGTCCAAAAATAGGTTCGTTCTGATAGGGTACGTTTTGGCATGGGTACGTTTTATCCCGAACCAAATAGGCTGAAAGTGTTTCCGTTTCGAGATTTTATGTTTATATAAACGATCTTCGTCTAGCGAAGCCTCTGATTGACATTGAAAATAGTTTGACAAGATGTGGAGAAATTGTTTCATGCTAGACAGAAACTTGACAAAGTTCACACGCATCTGCTCCCCACTGAAGCATGCGTGCATGTATAAAACTTCCATAACCAATCAATTATGCGACATTCGAAAGTTTTCCACTTCATCGAAGTTATTTTGCGACACAGGAGGTGGCCTCAAGAAAAAACCTAAAATTCCACCTCTAATGAACAATCCTACGTATGGAATACGATTAGTGTCTTCTAGATTTATAGTTAGGGTATTTAAAAACATCTTTAGTTCGTGTTTTATAAAATATAAATATAATGGTGCATTTAACATAGCAGAACTTAAAGAAGGCGCTAAACAGGTTAGTCTAGTCAAAGGAAATTGTAGATAATGTCTCGAATGAATTGCAGACGTTTCGTCCCATGCCATTTCGTATGTCTAAAATGTCTTAAAAAGTATGGGATGAAAAGTCCTGAATATGGCACGAAATGGCATGGGGACGAAAATTCCTAAGGGACGAAAAGTCTTAATAATATCTCGATTTTTTTTTGGTTGGGCACTATAGTCCGATCGGTATCTGGTCAACTCGTTCCAATTCCAACTCGTTCCAACTGATTTTCGCCAACTCGTTCCAACTTTTTTACCAACTCGTTCCACTTTTTTATGCAGAGTTTTTACACCTCTGGTTTAATTACCAACTCGTTCCAACTTTTTTACCAACTCGTTCCAACTTTTTTACCAACTCGTTCCAACTACCAACTCGTTCCAACTTTTAAGAAATTTTAATGATTTTAGCCGTTACCAACTCGAGCGTTTCAACTTTTAATAAATGAGGATTTAGCCGTTATCAAAAATTAAAATTCGATGGCCTAATTTTTAATTAATTACGTTGCCATGCAATTCTAATCACGTGGAGGTATCCTCTTCAAGAGCAATAATAGTCCAAAGGTTCCAAAAGTTATATATTACAGAGATTTCTTAATAGTTTTGTTAAATGTTATATTTTTCTTTTATATTCCTTTTTCTGTTTTTTTTTTCTTATGTATATTTCTTCATTTCTTTTTTATTTCTTATTATTATTATTATTAATCTTATTAATCTTATTTATTTTATTATTATTGCATTATTATTTATTTATTTAATTATTTATTTATTTATTTATTTATTTATTTATTTATTTATTGTTCATTAATATATAAGATACACAAGTATTACATAAATAAACTAAACGTAAATGAATAGTGGCTTATGTATTATTTGGGATATTCGTGAACTTTGCGTGGACTTGTCTTCATAATTGAAAACACTAATTAGGACACCGGACAAGTAGTGATTGAAATCATTGTATGGTTTCATTCTCAAGATGGCTGGTGAATGCAATTTATAAGTGGTGGAATACACAAACCAATAGATCCCATGAATTTACATAAACATTTAAAATGATACACACACACACACACACATATATATCACTAAATTTTCTAAAAAATAATAATTTTTTTTAAAAACTTTTACCGTAATAATTGGACATTTGCCGGATTAATTAGATTTTTACCGTAATAATCAGTCTTTTACCGGAATAATCAGACAAGTTACCGGAATAATCAGACACTTACCGGAATTTTTAGAATCCGTAAAATTTACCGTAACAACACAGTCCAATTATTCCGGATTTTGCATGATTATTCCGGATTTTGCCTGATTATTTCGGATTTGGTATAAAAATTCCGGATTTGATCTAAACATTCCGGATTTTTGCAAAGATTACGGAAAGTGTCTAACTATTCCGGAATTTCGCAATTATTCCGGTAAAACCCCCTTCTAGTGTATATATATATATATACAGAGAGAGAGAGAGAGAGAGAGAGAGAGAGGTTGAACGTTTCAACTATTACGTTACAATACATTCAAATCTAAAATCTTGAAGGTTGAAATTGAAAAAGAAATAGAAAATCGTTTAGCCGGCATATATTGTAAATATCGATCACACCTGAAATCCGAATAAATCATATTTTTAAAAAAATCTTTGTGTTTTATACTCTAATTTAACTCAATTTTGCTGTAAAAAGAAAGTATAGTTAAAAAAACCGAGATGGGAAGGGGTTTCATCTATGCAGTGTAATATCTAAATATGAGGTTGGAATATCTTACCAAGCGTTAGGATCATGCATTGAGTAATTAATTGCGCGAGTGACATTGAAAATAATCATGAAAGTAATAAAATTGAAAATTGAATTAAAAAATGACAATTTAATGAGAAATTTGGTACGAGTTGGTAGTTGGAACGAGTTGGCAAAAAAGTTGGAACGAGTTGGTATTTCAGTTGGAACGAGTTGGTAGTCAAAAGTGGAACGAGTTGGCAAAAGTCAGTTGGAACGAGTTGGAATTGGAACGAGTTGACTAGTATTCGTCCGATCACCTTAATTTCAGTGATGAAAAAACATGTTTTGAAGGGTGGTGTGATTCAAACTTAGATATCTTACTTAATATAACTCCAATAGACTTGAAATTTCACATGTATTATTAGAACATATTTTTACATATTTTCAATATTTTTTGCAAATATTCTCAGCTGTTTAAACCTTTTTCTTTTTAATTAATATGAATAAATTTTAATAAATTTTTTCGATAAAAGTTTGTCGAGAAATAAATACTTGTTCGTTTGCAGTCTTGTTTTAGAGGTATGTATTTAAAAATACTATTTTTCTATCTACATAGTAAAATTTCTAATATTCACTGTAGTTGTTGAGTTTTTGGGGGTTAAAATTTAGCAATTAATTGAAAGGTAGCTGTTGTCCCTCTGATATTTTGATATGGCATATCCGACAGCTTCATTCATAAAAGCCATGCAGTATTCACGCGATACGGGTTTATACAGGTGTTCCTATTTCTAACCAGTATACGTCACAGACTAGCCTATTGTACTTGTTTATGAATGAGCGACAGGTAAAACAACACAAACATGAAAATAAAGAATAAAATTCATTTATTACACTTGTTTGGCCTAGAGCGACACATTTTTTAATTTAGTGTTTTAAAACTACAAAACCTTTAAGCTCATCTAAGAAAACTGAGATTTTTTTCTCAAAAGATGAAGATATTGACCATAAAGCATTTTACTACGTGTTACGCATCGTCTGAACTTAAATGTGCGCTTGGTAAAAACTGGTTTTATTTGATTTTTAGACTTAATATAAGAAATTTAACCAAATTGTTTCAACACATGTTAAAAAAATAACAGATCTACAAATAACATTAATGAAATTTGAGGTAAGTAATCGAAGATCTTTTTAAGGCCACATCGGTATTCATCACTGAAAAAGTGATCGGACTATAGTGAGACAAATATCGGAGTTGTCAGTTACACATATTTTAAATACGGTCAGTTATCATTAAAAAATTAAAACCTTGCCCTCAATTCGTCCAAAAATGGTATAGGATGAAATGTTTGGTTTTAAACTCAATATAAATCCATAAAAAATTTATAAATACCAGTACATTCAAAATTGTATGTAATTATTTTCATTCCATTTGTATAAACATTATTGGCATGCTAAATTAAGAATTGAATAGAATAAAAGTTTTTTTGTGAAAGTACACCATCTCTCCACCATAACCGAAAGGGCAGTATGATACGCGTGATTTCTATTAGTTTTTTAAAATATAAAAACGGGAAATTAATGTCAAATGTTATCATCTAGTGTTTACCTATTGAATTCGGTTCTGAATAGGTTAATGGACCTTTACTGTGACCCCACGTCATTGATTTGTCAACCGTTTAAAGTTGAGTGGATAGACAGGTGTACAATCTTGCAAAGCCACAGGCAAATTGTGATGGTTGGCTCCAGGCTACTACGATATGTAAGAGTTCCAATCTCGGGTATTATATGTCTCTTTACAAGCAATATTTACAATAATTATGATTTAAATTATGTTGTACATAATGTTTGTGTTGTAGGCCATGGTTTATGTATCACCTTATTTGTCAAAAGGTGAATTTGAGCAGTTAGAAGGACTAATTGAACCAAAGGTAGGTATATACATACAGTCCAACCTGCTTTAAAGGCCACCTCTATATAAGGGCCACCTGTTTATAAAGTCCAGTAGAATTATATCCCAATTGCTCTTTATTCATATTATTTGAACCTGTATATAAGGGCCACTCACCCATAAAGGCCCCTTTTACTGGTTCCATTGGGTGGTCCTTTATAGACAGGTTTGACTGTATATATAAGCAGTAACCTAATCACGGTGATACATGTAAGAGAAGTCTGTTTTTCTGTCTTTTTAGGTCAACTGGCTATAGCCAACTTAGCTTATGGCATGGCGAAGCAAGTATGAGTGAATTTTGATCTTCTGTTCTTAAACCACTGAGCTAACTAAAACCAAATTTGGTGTGAAAGGTTTGTACAAGGCAACCCTGGATGAAATCCAAGAAAGACGCCATCATTTTAAATAGCAAAACCACTAAAATGGCCATTCTGGATTCAATTTTCTATCGCTTTTCTTCAAATTTAAAATATAGAAAGTAGATACACAGTTATTTAATATATGTACAGTAACAGGTTTTTCTGGAGAATTTTTTTTTATTGACCCAATTTAGCAAATTATGCAAATGAGGTCAAATTTTTAGCCAGTTCTTTGAAAATCTTCTCTTCAGAAGCCATTGGAGTAATTGGAACCAAATTTGGTGTGGAAGGTCTCCAGTGATTTTGATGTGGTTTTTAAAAACTACCTTCTGCCTTTTAAATTGAGAAAATTTAATCTATTTTCAGAGATTTACTTGCTTATCATTGTTGTTTTTGGAATTCTATTGGTCTAATTGGGAAATTTTAGTCATTTTTCCTTAGGGGAAACGGCATTTATTCGGTGGTAATTTTAAACAAACAAAATCATTGGTCCCAAGGAGACAAGGCAACCCTGTATTAAATTTCAAATGGACACTTGTTACTATAAATTAATAGCAAAATCCCTAAAATAGCCATTACAGATTCATTTTTCCACCAATTTTCTTCAAATTTATTATATAGAAAAAAGATACCTGGAAAGAATACTGAAATGGTTAATTATCTTGAAAACTTAACTTTTTTGTATAGGCATGTATAGAATGTTGAAAGTATTTATATGACAATCATTTTGATGTATAGAAAAAGGTCATGGGTTTAAGAGGCCAAGGTCACGGTTTAAAAACAATACCAAAATAGTTAATTATCTCAAAATCTATTAACTTTTTATATAGCCATGCATATGCGGAAGCCAGAGTGTCAGGAGAAAAAAAAAACCACTCACCCTCTGCAAATAAACTGACTTGGATAGCTGTGGAAGCCAGAGTGCCAATAGAAAAACACTCACCCTTGGCAAACAAATTGACATTGGTGGCTGTGGAAGACAGAGTGTCAAAACACTAGCCCTCTTCAAATAAACTGACATGGGTGGCTGTGGAAGTCAGAGTGCCAATAGAAAAACACTCACCCTTTGGCAAACAAATTGACATGGGTGGGTGTGGAAGACAGAGTGTCAATAGAAAAACACTCACTCTTGGCAAACAAACTGACATGGATGGCTGTGGAAGCAAAAGTGTCAGGAGAAAAACACTCACTCTTGGCAAACAAACTGACATGGATGGCTGTGGAAGCCAGTGAGTCAATAGAAAACACTCACTCTTGGCAAGCAAACTGACATGGTTGGCTGTGGAAGACAGTGTCAGGAGAAAAACACCCACTCTTGGCAAACAAACTAACATGGGTGGCTGTGGAAGCCAGTGAGTCAATAGAAAACACTCACTCTTGGCAAGCAAACTGACATGGTTGGCTGTGGAAGACAATGTCAAGAGAAAAACACTCGCTCATGGCAAACAAACTGACATGAATGGCTGTGGAAGCCAGTGTCAATAGAAAAACACACACTCTTGGCAAACAAATTGACATGGGTGGGTGTGGAAGACAGAGTGTCAATAGAAAAACACTCACTCTTGGCAAACAAATTGACATGGGTGGCTGTGGAAGACAGTGTGTCAG
Organism: Anadara kagoshimensis; assembly: GCA_021292105.1. Lineage (NCBI taxonomy): Eukaryota > Metazoa > Mollusca > Bivalvia > Arcoida > Arcidae > Anadara > Anadara kagoshimensis. The sequence goes on from CM037874.1 coordinate 42,944,849, forward strand.
GAGAAAAACACCCGCTCTTGGCAAACAAATTGACATTGGTGGCTGTGGAAGACAGTGTCAGGAGAAAAACACTCACTTTTGGCAAACAAATTGACATTGGTGTCTGTGGATGACAGAGTGTCAATAGAAAAACACTCACTCTTGGCATACAAATTGACATGGGTGGGTGTGGAAGACAGAGTGTCAATAGAAAAACACTCACCCTTTGGCAAACAAATTGACATGGGTGGGTGTGGAAGACAGAGTGTCAATAGAAAAACACTCACTCTTGGCAAACAAACTGACATGGATGGCTGTGGAAGCAAAAGTGTCAGGAGAAAAACACTCACTCTTGGCAAACAAACTTACATGGATGGCTGTGGAAGCCAGTGTCAATAGAAAAACACCCACTCTTGGCAAACAAACTGACATGGGTGGCTGTGAAAGACAGTGTCAGGAGAAAAACACTCACTCTTGGCAAACAAACTAACATGGGTGGCTTTGGAAGCCAGTGAGTCAATAGAAAACACTCACTCTTGGCAAACAAATTGACATTGGTGGCTGTGGAAGACAGTGTCAGGAGAAAAACACTCACTCTTGGCAAACAAATTGACATTGGTGTCTGTGGATGACAGTGTCAATAGAAAAACACTCACTCTTGGCATACAAATTGACATGGGTGGGTGTGGAAGACAGAGTGTCAGGAGAAAAACACTAACTCTGCAAACAAACTGACATGGGTGGCTGTGGAAGCCAGAGCGTCAAAAGAAAAACACTTACTCTTGGCAAACAAATTGACATGGGTGTCTGTGGAAGACAGAGTGTTAATAGAAAAACACTCACTCTTGGCAAACAAATTGACATTGGTGGCTGTGGGAGCCAGTGTCAACAGGAAAACACTTACATTTGGCAAATAAACTTACAAGGATGGCTGTGGAAGTCAGAGTGTCAATAGAAAAACACGCAATCTTGGCAAACAAATTGACATGTGTGGCTGTGGAAGACAGTGTCAGGAGAAAACACTCAGTCTTAGCAAAGAAACTGACATGGGTGGCTGTGGAAGCCTGGGTGTCAATAGAAAACACTCACTCTTGGCAAACAAACTGACATGGGTGGATGTGGAAGCCAGAGTGTCAATAGAAAAACACTCACTCTTGGCAAACAAAACTGACATGGGTGGCTGTGGAAGCCAGTGTCAATAGAAAAACACCCACTCTTGGCAAACAAATTGACATGGGTGGCCGTGGAAGAAAGAGTGTCAAGAGAAAAACACTCACTCTTGGCGAACAAACTGACATGGGTGGCTGTGGAAGCCAGAGTGTCAATAGAAAAACACTTATTCTCTGCAAACAAACTGATATAGGTGGCTGTGGAAGCCAGTGTCAATAGAAAAACACTCACCCTTGGCAAACAAATTGACATTGGTGTCTGTGGAAGACAGAGTGTCAATAGAAAAACACTCAAATTTGGCAAATAAACTTACATGAATGGCTGTGGAAGCCAGAGTGTCAATAGAAAAACACTCACTCTTGGCAAACAAACTGACATGGGTGGCTGTGGAAGACAGTGTCAGGAGACAAACACTCACTCTTGGCAAACAAACTGACATGGATGGCTGTAGAAGACAGTGTTAAGAGAAAAACACTTACTCTTGGCAAACAAATTGACATGGGTAGCTGTGGAAGCCAGTGTCAATAGAAAAACACCCACTCTTGGCAAACAAATTGACATGGGTGGCTGTGGAAGCCAGAGTGTAAATAGAAAACACTCACCTTTGGCAAACAAACTGACATGGGTGGCTGTGGAAGCCAGTGTCAAGAGAAAAACACTCACTCTTGGCAAACAAACTGACATGGATGGCAGTGGAAGCCAGAGCGTCAACAGAAAAACACTTACTCTTGGCAAACAAATTTACATTGGTGTCTGTGGATGACAGAGTGTCAATAGAAAAACACTCACTCTTGGCAAACAAATTGACATGGATGGGTGTGGAATCCAGAGTGTCAATAGAAAAACACTCAAATTTGGCAAAAAAACTTACATGAATGACTGTGGAAGCCAGAGTGTCAATAGAAAAACACTCACTCTTGGCAAACAAACTGACATGGGTGGCTGTGGAAGACAGTGTAAGGAGACAAACACTCACTCTTGGCAAACAAACTGACATGGATGGCTGTAGAAAACAGTGTTAAGAGAAAAACACTTACTCTTAGCAAACAAATTGACATGGGTAGCTGTGGAAGCCAGTGGCAATAGAAAACACTCACCTTTGGCAAACAAACTGACATGGGTGGCTGTGGAAGCCAGAGTGTAAATAGAAAACACTCACTTTTGGCAAACAAACTGACATGGGTGGCTGTGGAAGCCAGTGTCAATAGAAAAAACACCCACTCTTGGCAAACAAATTGACATGGGTGGCTGTGGAAGCCAGAGTGTAAATAGAAAACACTCACTTTTGGCAAACAAACTGACATGGGTGGCTGTTGAAGCCAGTGTCAATAGAAAAACAATCACTCTTGGCAAACAAACTGACATGGACGACTGTGAAAGCCAGAGCGTCAATAGAAAAACACTTACTCTTGGCAAACAAATTTACATTGGTGTCTGTGGATGACAGAGTGTCAATAGAAAACACTCAAATTTGGCAAATAAACTTACATGAATGGCTGTGGAAGCCAGAGTGTCAATAGAAAAACACTCACTCTTGGCAAACAAACTGACATGGGTGGCTGTGGAAGACAGTGTCAGGAGACAAACACTCACTCTTGGCAAACAAACTGACATGGATGGCTGTAGAAGACAGTGTTAAGAGAAAAACACTTACTCTTGGCAAACAAATTGACATGGGTAGCTGTGGAAGCCAGTGTCAATAGAAAAACACCCACTCTTGGCAAACAAATTGACATGGGTGGCTGTGGAAGCCAGAGTGTAAATAGAAAACACTCACCTTTGGCAAACAAACTGACATGGGTGGCTGTGGAAGCCAGTGTCAAGAGAAAAACACTCACTCTTGGCAAACAAACTGACATGGATGGCAGTGGAAGCCAGAGCGTCAACAGAAAAACACTTACTCTTGGCAAACGAATTACATTGGTGTCTGTGGATGACAGAGTGTCAATAGAAAAACACTCACTCTTGGCAAACAAATTGACATGGATGGGTGTGGAATCCAGAGTGTCAATAGAAAAACACTCAAATTTGGCAAAAAAACTTACATGAATGACTGTGGAAGCCAGAGTGTCAATAGAAAAACACTCACTCTTGGCAAACAAACTGACATGGGTGGCTGTGGAAGACAGTGTAAGGAGACAAACACTCACTCTTGGCAAACAAACTGACATGGATGGCTGTAGAAGACAGTGTTAAGAGAAAAACACTTACTCTTAGCAAACAAATTGACATGGGTAGCTGTGGAAGCCAGTGTCAATAGAAAACACTCACCTTTGGCAAACAAACTGACATGGGTGGCTGTGGAAGCCAGAGTGTAAATAGAAAACACTCACTTTTGGCAAACAAACTGACATGGGTGGCTGTGGAAGCCAGTGTCAATAGAAAAAACACCCACTCTTGGCAAACAAATTGACATGGGTGGCTGTGGAAGCCAGAGTGTAAATAGAAAACACTCACTTTTGGCAAACAAACTGACATGGGTGGCTGTTGAAGCCAGTGTCAATAGAAAAACACTCACTCTTGGCAAACAAACTGACATGGACGACTGTGAAAGCCAGAGCGTCAATAGAAAAACACTTACTCTTGGCAAACAAATTTACATTGGTGTCTGTGGATGACAGAGTGTCAATAGAAAACACTCAAATTTGGCAAATAAACTTACATGAATGGCTGTGGAAGCCAGAGTGTCAATAGAAAAACACTCACTCTTGGCAAACAAACTGACATGGGTGGCTGTAGAAGACAGTGTCAGGAGACAAACACTCACTCTTGGCAAACAAACTGACATGGATGGCTGTAGAAGACAGTGTTAAGAGAAAAACACTTACTCTTGGCAAACAAATTGACATGGGTAGCTGTGGAAGCCAGTGTCAATAGAAAAACACCCACTCTTGGCAAACAAATTGACATGGGTGGCTGTGGAAGCCAGAGTGTAAATAGAAAACACTCACCTTTGGCAAACAAACTGACATGGGTGGCTGTGGAAGCCAGTGTCAAGAGAAAAACACTCACTCTTGGCAAACAAACTGACATGGATGGCAGTGGAAGCCAGAGCGTCAACAGAAAAACACTTACTCTTGGCAAACGAATTTACATTGGTGTCTGTGGATGACAGAGTGTCAATAGAAAAACACTCACTCTTGGCAAACAAATTGACATGGATGGGTGTGGAATCCAGAGTGTCAATAGAAAAACACTCAAATTTGGCAAAAAAACTTACATGAATGACTGTGGAAGCCAGAGTGTCAATAGAAAAACACTCACTCTTGGCAAACAAACTGACATGGGTGGCTGTTGAAGCCAGTGGCAATAGAAAAACACTCACTCTTGGCAAACAAATTGACATGGATGGGTGTGGAATCCAGAGTGTCAATAGAAAAACACTCAAATTTGGCAAACAAATTGACATGGGTGGCTGTGGAAGCCAGAGTGTAAATAGAAAACACTCACTTTTGGCAAACAAACTGACATGGGTGGCTGTTGAAGCCAGTGGCAATAGAAAAACACTCACTCTTGGCAAACAAACTGACATGGACGACTGTGAAAGCCAGAGCGTCAATAGAAAAACACTTACTCTTGGCAAACAAATTTACATTGGTGTCTGTGGATGACAGAGTGTCAATAGAAAACACTCAAATTTGGCAAATAAACTTACATGAATGGCTGTGGAAGCCAGAGTGTCAATAGAAAAACACTCACTCTTGGCAAACAAACTGACATGGGTGGCTGTGGAAGAGTGTCAGGAGACAAACACTCACTCTTGGCAAACAAACTGACATGGATGGCTGTAGAAGACAGTGTTAAGAGAAAAACACTTACTCTTGGCAAACAAATTGACATGGGTAGCTGTGGAAGCCAGAGTGTAAATAGAAAACACTCACCTTTGGCAAACAAACTGACATGGGTGGCTGTGGAAGCCAGTGTCAAGAGAAAAACACTCACTCTTGGCAAACAAACTGACATGGACAGCTGTGGAAGCCAGAGCGTCAATAGAAAAACACTTACTCTTGGCAAACAAATTTACATTGGTGTCTGTGGATGACAGAGTGTCAATAGAAAAACACTCACTCTTGGCAAACAAATTGACATAGATGGGTGTGGAATCCAGAGTGTCAATAGAAAAACACTCAAATTTGGCAAATAAACTTACATGAATGACTGTGGAAGCCAGAGTGTCAATAGAAAAACACTCACTCTTGGCAAACAAACTGACATGGGTGGCTGTGGAAGACAGTGTAAGGAGACAAACACTCACTCTTGGCAAACAAACTGACATGGATGGCTGTAGAAGACAGTGTTAAGAGAAAAACACTTACTCTTAGCAAACAAACTGACATGGGTGGCTGTGGAAGCCAGTGTCAAGAGAAAAACACTCACTCTTGGCAAACAAACTGACATGGACGACTGTGGAAGCCAGAGCGTCAATAGAAAAACACTTACTCTTGGCAAACAAATTTACATTGGTGTCTGTGGATGACAGAGTGTCAATAGAAAAACACTCGCTCTTGGCAAACAAATTGACATGGATGGGTGTGGAATCCAGAGTGTCACTAGAAAAACACTTACTCTTGGCAAACAAATTGACATGGGTGGCTGTGGAAGACAGTGTCAAGAGAAAAACACTTACTCTTGGCAAACAAACTGACATGGGTGGCTGTGGAAGACAGTGTGTAAATAGAAAACACTCACCTTTGGAAAACAAACTGACATGGGTGGCTGTGGAAGCCAGAGTGTCAATAGAAAAACACTCACCCTTGGCAAACAAACTGACATGGGTGGCTTTGAAAGTTAGTGTCAATAGAAAAACACTCACTCTTGGCAAACAAACTGACATGGACAGCTGTGGAAGACAGAGTGTCAATAGAAAACACTCGCTCTCTGCAAACAAATTGACATAGGTGGCCGTGGAAGCCAGTGTCAATAGAAAACATTCACTCTCTTCAAACAAACTGACAGATTTTTCCACTTAAGATCTATCCTTAATGTGTTCAAACTTAGTTGAAAAGAAGCTATGTGATTTGTAAGCGTGTCTTTTAGCCTACTCCACTTGGCCACTTAGAAGATAAATTTCTCTATAGCAAATCGATCTAATTATATTCCCCCTTTTCGAAGAAAGAGGGGGATAATACATTTGAATTTCTGCCCATCCTTACTTCTGTCTGTGCATCCCAAATTCTTGCCTGCACAAATTCTCCAAAACTATTTCATGAAACTTGGTTCAAAGCATCAACATTGATAGGAGATGTGCATATCGATAACCGGAGTTTGTTTGCTTATTTTCCTGGGAGTTATTGCCCTTTGAATATATGTGCAAATTACAAAAAGAACCTGCTTTTGTATCTTAATTCACAGAATTTACATAAATGACCAAATGCTTCTACAGGCATCAATAAACCAAGTTGAATTAACATGTGTATTTGTATACTTTTAGGCATTGGAAGAAATAAAGCAGAATTTTCATAAACTTAGTGAAGAACAGAGAAAACTCCTCTTGGTGCATGAGGAAGACTTAATATTTCCTTTAAAGTATGATCTGTCAATCAGAGTAGATACAGATACAGGTAAATGCATTATTTTAAGTCAGGTGAGGTTATGGCATAGCACAGCATAAAAATTGCACTGTCACACAATACTTTTTTATGTGATGATGACACTATGTCGATGATGATATGGCATGATGATCTGATGATGATGATGTCACCATGATAATGATGTAACATGAGGAGATATGATAATGATGATGTGACATGAGGAGATATGATGGTGATGATGATGATGGTGTGACATGAGGAGATATGATGATGATGTGACATGATAAGATATGATGATGATGATGATGTCACCATGAGGAGATATGATGATGATGATGATGATGATGATGATGATAAAGCCAATGTCTTCATGTTGATGATGATGTGACATGATGATTATGATGATGTGACATTTGGAGAGATGATGATGATGATGATGATGATGATGTGACATGAGGAGATATGATAATAATGATGATGTCACCATGATGATGATGGTGATGACATGAGTTCTGTTGATGCAGATGAGGATAATAATTATCGTGATGAAGATGATAGTGATGGTGGTGATGAAAAAAAGTTCTGCTGCTGCTAATGATGATGATGATGAATGGTGATGGTGATGATGATGATGTGACATGAGGAACTATGATTATGGTGGTAATGATGACATTCAGTACTGCTGCTGTGGATAGTATGATGATGATGATGATGTCACCATGATGATTATGTGACACGAAGAGCTATGATGATGATGATACCACATTAATGATGTGACATGAGGATTTCTGATAATGATTAGATAATGGTGGTGGTGATAGTCATGACATGGGTACTACTAATGCATATTAGTGGAGTTATGCCCCTTTCACTTTGTGAATTTTATCAAAATGATGGTTTCTCTGAACTTTCTTCCGTTACGCTTGAGATATTTCACTCAGATTTGGGGTTGGGTCATTAGTAGCCTCTCTTGATTTTTGAAAGATTGAAAATTTATATTTATGTGAATTACTTAGTTTACTCAATTGATAAACATTGTGTGGCGTGTCCATTTTGACCATTGTAAAGTATTGATATGTTAGAACCAAACTTGTTGTTAGAGGCTTCCCGATCACAGTATCTATTATTTGCATGATTTTCATTTGGTAATGATTCATTAGACAAATCTTAGTTTCAAGTGCACATTTTTTTTATCAAATTGCTCAGTGAACCTGATGCTTCAGTACCTTCAGTACTTTGATTTAACACGTAGTAGGTCTTATTAGTTCAGGTGTATTATACCGAATAAATCTCGTGTATAGAATTAAGACAATGGAAAGAGTAAAGCCTCTGAGTGATCAAGATTAACAACATTCTTATATTCTTGGACAGTTGAAAACCCTGAAAAAGAAATAAGACCCTAGGATCTTTTAACCACATATATATGCCATATATTATTTATGGATGGTGGGGAATCATACGTAACTGGTATCCCAGTTACAATCTCTAGTTATTATTATTAATATTATTATTATTATTATTAGTATTGCTTTTTTTGTTAAAAAATTATATATATATTTTTTTTTGGAGAGTGGGGCTCAGCTACAGGTCACAGTGGCCTGCCCCCCTCTTTGGCTAAGTGGTCCGTAAAAGCACATGCAGGTCCGAATCCCACTCAGGGATTTAAGGTCACAGTGACCTAAAGTAACAAGGCCTTCAAACTTTATGTCATGAACCAAAAAGGCTATGACCTTGAAACTTTATATATAGCATTAGGAGAAAAAAGACTACCAAGTTTGCAAAATTAGTTGACCTTGACCTACATTTAAGGTCACATTGATCTAAAGAAGTTAAAACATCTTCTTGTTATGAATTGACAATAAGTATAATTCAAAGATTAATTCATAAAGAGGTAATACAAAATTGAAAAAAAGAAGTTTATTTACAAGTTCATTAGCGATATTATATACACAGTGTGTATGTACAACCCTCGGTATCAGGTCAATCCTTTTTTCATAGCCGCTTCACTGCGACTACGGTAGTAGTGATACAGCTACGAAAAAAGGACGATACCTGATACGAAGGGTTGTACATACACACTGTATTGATCAACATATTTTTTAATATTTTTATCTAAAATTTCCAATTAAGTTATTTAATAATAAAAAAACAGTACTTTATGTGAAAAAATTACCTGTTACCACAGAAAACCACTGAACTATGTTATGACATTTGTTCTGTAGTAATGTATTTAAATTTGACAAATCGAAGACTCCCTAATGATGGCACAATGAGAAAGTGCATGTGCACTTTACCACCATTGAGTGTGGTGATACAAGATTCTGTATCATGTGTGTTTGATAAAACTTGTATTTCATCAAATGAGATAGAAAAACAAGTCTAATGTTAGATAAATCATTTTAAACCCCTTCTCCCCATAGAGATATAAAAAATAGACTGTCCCTTTCCATGTGTAAAATTGCCTTTTTCAGGACATCTAAGCAAAAACCTGAAGGTGACCTATATAGTGATAGTTGTTTGTTGTGCTGCCTTCATCATAAACATTTTAAACTTCTTTAAAACCAGTTTAAAACCTACAAGATTTCAGTTTAAAATTTATCCAGGACAATCAGGGATATTGTGTGAAAATTCAAGACATAATTTTCACCACTTTACGAGAAGCAAAATTAACGTATATCAGCATTAATCGTTCATACGCCATGTAAAGTGAATAAAAAATGAAACTTCATCAATTAGTAATAAAACTTAAAAGTTATAACTATTCTAGTCTAGATTACAGTTCAATCTGAATGCAAATTTTATATAGCGACTGCCGGTGTCTACAACATACAGTCACTTTTAAATGTCATCCTCGGGAACACAAAAATTATTGAAAGTGTAAAAAATAGTTTCAATCCATGTGTATCATGATAAACTTGCACAGAAAAATGCAAAGTCCGAGATTATGGTGGTCACTTGATGATAATAATTAATCTGTGAATTAGAAGCTGATGTTAATAAAATTCTCACACTGAATAAATAACAACACTAAAGGCCGGGTAGATTTAAACACTATGTCAACTATAAATAGAATGGTGTCTGGTTCTTCAGAGGTATTGATTTTTTCACCTTTCAGTGGAGCTCACAGTGGGAGTAAATTACCTGGACATTTAAAATCAGTAAAATAAAATTATCCGACCACCTAATAATATTTAAATTCAAAGTAATTTTATTGTAGCAGAGGATTATGTTGGACATTTCAGTTATCCAAATAATAATAAATTATCAATTAATCATATTAAGAAATATTGCCCCCTTTTGTACACCATTCTTGTCAACAAACTTCTGAAAGAGACAGTTACCTGGACAACTTCTGTTATTGGGTGATGCAAATTGTAACCTTAGGGGCGATAGGATGTGTCAGATTGGTTTATAGCAATTCAGGCTTCTGAAGCTCACTTGGTCAATTTGTATGAATTCCACAATAATTTTAACTGCATTTAAATTAACACTAAAACAAAGATTTAATTTTTATTTTCGTTTTTTTTTTCAAATTAATTGTAAATATAGTGAATTAAATTAATGACTTAAACATTTGAAAGGAAAACAAGTTTATGTGTCAAATGCAAATAAAGGGAAGTAGCTGGTCATGGTGAAGGTTTTTTATGTGATGATGACACTGTTGATGATGATGTGGAATGATGATCTGTTGAAGATAATGATAATAGTGGTGACATTCAGTTCTGATGATGACGACGGTGACGCCGATGACGATGATGTCACCATAATGTCAGATGATGATGTGACATTAGAAGCTATGATGATGATGTTGATGATGATGGTGGTTGTGACACTAGTTCCGTTGATGATGATGATAATGATGAAGATGATGGAGGTGATAATATTAATTTCTTTTACTGCCAATGATGATGATGACGATGTGACATAAGCTATGATGATGATGATGATTATAGTGACATAAGTTCTGTTCCTGCCCATGATGATGATGATAATAATGATAATGATGATGATGATCAAGTTACCACGTAAATAATGTGACACATGTTCTACTGCTGCTGCTGCTGATGACGATGATGATAATAATGGTGATGATGAAGATGTAAATGATGGTGGTGATAACATCTGCTGCTGATGATTATTATGATAATGATAATAATAATTCATGATGATGATGATGTCACAATGTTGATGATGATGATGTGATATGAGGAGTGATGATGATGATGAGAAGGATAACGTCACAATGTTGATGATGTGACATGATAAGTTATGATGATGATGGTGATAATGATGATCTGATGAAGATGATAATGATGCTGGTGATGACATCTGATGATGTTGATAATGATATCACAATGTTCATGATGATGCGACATGATAATGATGATGATTATGTGACATCATGATGATGATGATGTGACATGATGATGTAACCAGTTAATGTGGCAAGGGGATTTATGACGAGTGGTGGTGGTGGTGGTGGTGGAGATGAGTTCTACTGTTGCTGCAGCTGATAATGATGCTTCATGGTGATAGTGATGTGGCATGAGAATTTGTGATGATGTTAATAAAAAATAGACCAGAAAATTGAAGTCTAGATCATTTGCATTAAAAGCAAAATCAGTTTTCTTTGTTACTTAAAGAGTACCTGTAACGATTTTTGATTTTTACATATGTTATTCTCCATACTGAAATACGACTTAAAGCGAAAATTTTATAAAAATCCATGCCGAAATAAGGGAGATATTGACAAGTTTGTAATACACCTCTCGTTAATCCAAATCAAAAAGCTTGGTTTTGGGGACCCCGTGCAGTGACGTCATTTAAGTAAGCAGACCCCACAGAATACTATTTATCTACATTACTTATATAATGGACTAGCTAAAAAAAATATGTTTTTATTTCACTATAAATTCATTTGATGAAGTGGAATTAACATCCGAATGACTCCTACCAATAATTAGGCAAATTATTATTAGTCCACCTTGATCAAAAGTTTGTTTATTAGACATTCCTTAGATTGAGACCCGTACCTTTAATCAACAGGATGTGTTCTTATAATTAACAAAATTGATTGATAGGTGTTCGGATAGAGTAATTTTATGACACTATCTGAATCGTTTGATGTTGTTTTGAATTCAGAATTTCACATAGGTAAACTGTTTGTTAAAAGATAATTATGTATAAAAAACTAGAGTAAGGGAGTATAAATAGACTGATAACTGATAATATTATCTAATTTGGAAAAATAAAATTTTACCACTGGTCATTTAATTTTTAATGTTTAATAAATAAATAAATAAATAAATAAATAAGTTAATAAATAAATAAGTTTTACTTTTTTGATAAATAAATAAATAATGATACATCATAAGCCAGTTCGGGATCGTAGAAACTTGATATTGATGTTTGATTAATATTATTTGAACGCTGGCGACCAGACGGGTATTTTAGCTCACCTGAGCCAAAGGCTCACCCGTCCGTCGTCCCTTGTGTGTCGTGTGTAAACTTTACATTTTAATCTTCTCCTCCAAAACTACTGGGGCAAATTTGATGAAACTTGGCGATTATCATGCCTGGGTAACAGCCTTTAAAAATTGTGTTTAGGGTTTGGCCACGCCAACAAGATGGCCGCCATTACTAAAAATAGCAAAAGACAAAAAAATCTTCTTCTCTGAAATCAAAAGGTGCAGGCAACCTGGGAACATTAAAATTGTGTTTTTCATGAAAATTGAACGAAAAATAGGTTACAAGTTTTTTGCGTAAAATTATGTAATTTTGAAAATGAGACATTTATTGTTATAACTCAATAACGGCTAAGATAATTGTATGGAGTTTTCACTGTTGATCTTGTCTTGCTATTTTCTTCCAAAAGATGTCAAGGTCAAAGGTCAAGGTCATGTCCCTGTTTTTGACCTTTTATAAAAAATGCTATTTTTTAAACATTTCAGGTGATAATGGCATGAGATTTTCAGTTAATTGTAGGTATTGACATGACGATCATTTTGATAATAGATCAAGGTCATGAGTTCAAAGGTAAAGGTCAAGAATGCACAACTATTTCCGTTATAGTTGATTATCTGCAAAACTATTAACTTTTTGTATAGGCATATATATCAGAATATTGTAGGTAATGGCACAATGGTCATTTTGATATAGTAATAAAGGTCATGGGTTCAAAGGTCAAGGTCACAGATGCAAAACAATACCGAAATAGTTTATAATCTCAAAAACTATAATTTGAGTATAAACTTTTTGTATAGACATATGTATTACAATATTGAAGGAATTGATTTAATGATCATTTTGATATATAGATAAAGGTCATGGGTTCAAAGGTCAAGGTCATAGATGCGAAAGCATACCGAAATGGTTAATTATCTAGAAAACTATTAACTTTTTGTATAAACATGTATATTACAATATTGTAGGAATTGATTTGACTATTATTTTGATATGTAGATTAAGGTCATTGGTTCAAAGGTCAAGGTCATAGATGCAAATCAATACATAAATGGTTAATTATCTCAAAAACTTTTAACTTTTTGAAAAGACATATATATTCGAATATTGTAGGTTTTGATTTAAGGATCATTTTGATATATGGATTTATGTCATGGGTTCAAAGGTCAAGGTCACAGATACGAAAGAATACCAAAATGGTTAATTATCTCGAAAACTATAAGCTTTTTGTATAGACATGTATAATTGAATGTTGTAGGTATTGATACAACGATTATTTTGATGTATAGAAAAGGGTCATGGATTCAAAGGTCAAGGTCACAGATGTGAAACAATACCCAAATGGTTAATTTTCTCGCAAACTATAAACTTTTTGTATAGGCATGTATATAAAAATGTTGTAGGTATTGATACAACGATCATTTTGATGTATAGGAAAAGGTCATGGGTTCAAAGGTCAAGGTCACAACTGCAAAAAAATACCGAAATGGTTAATTATCTCGAAACTATAAACTTTTTGTATAGACATGTATATTTGAATGTTGTAGGTATTGATAAAACAATGATTTTGATGTATAGAAAAAGGTCATGGGTTTAAAGGTCAAGGTCACAGATGTGAAACAATACCGAAACAGTTAATTATCTCGAAAACTATAAACTTTTTGTATAGGCTTGTATATAAGTATGTTGTAGGTATTGATACGATTATTTTGATGTATAGAAAAAGGTCATGGGTTCAAAGGTCAAGGTCACAGATGCAAAACAATACCGAAATGGTTAATTATCTCAAAAAATTTAAACTTTTTGTATAAGCATGTATATTAGAATGTTGTAGGTATTGATACAACAATCATTTTGATGTATAGAAAAAGGTCATGGGTTCAAAGGTCAAGGTCACAGACGTGAAACAGTGAAATGGTTAATTATCTTGAAAACTATTAACTTTTTGTATAGGCATGTATATTAGAATGTTGTAGGTATTGATACAATGGTTATCATGATGTAAAAAAAAAGTCATTGGGGTTTTAGTATTTATGTTTTCTTTAAATCTATCAGCTAGCCATTAGTTATCAGGTGAGCGTATCAGCCCATGGGCCTGTTGTTTAATTTTTACAGGTAAAGAATATGCTGAAGCAAGAATCGTTTTGCCTTTTTTTCATGGATATACTAAAGAACTACATCGTATTGAAGCCCATATTAAAAACAAAGAGAAGCTAGATAAAGCAGAAATGTTTGGGATTCGTGATGATGGTATTCTTTGTATTTATATGTAAGTACATCTGTATCTTCTCTTTATGTAGGAGGACCACTGCGGTAGCTCAGAGTGCTCGCTCCATAAGTGGGAGGTTGTGGGTTTGATCCCCGGCCGGGTCCGACACAAGACTTGAAAGTGGTTAGTTCTTTTGCCAAGCACCCGGCATTACAAAATGAAACCAGGGAAGTAAGGCTGAGTACTCAAGAAGGGTAAGCACCTCCTGTTTAGCTAGCTACACCCGTGATGTGTGTAATCAAAATTGTGTGAAAGGAACATAAAACTATGGATGTCAAATATATCCAGAGCAATCCTGGACACAGAGACATTAAACTTATCAACAATACTGTGATGACGGCCATAAAACTTTTTGAGGGCCTTTATAAGCCTAGGCTTGCAATATCCCTCAGTCAACAATTTATTTGCAAGCAGGCTGCTTCCCTGTAGTGTAAACAAGCTCTACTATAGCTATTAATTGAGATACAAATACACCATTAGTTTTAATTACTGTACAGAATGTATTCCTATAATTATATGATAATAATTACATAAATACTGTAAATGTATTTATTTTCGCGGTGTACTCATGTACTAATTTTCGCTTATTTCGCAGTCATTTGTTGTGCATGATTATAATACAGACTGAAAATAATTGTGTTATGCTTATTTCGTTAAAGTCTGTATTTCACAAACGCAAAAATTTAACTTATAATTATGCGGATATGTCTAAATATTCTATACCACGAAAATAAATCAAATGTTTACATTATATTCAGCAAAATTTATTACAGTTAAAAACTTAAAAATCATGTAACATGTTGATGTTGTTTATTTCAGACTAGTCAAGGAATTGACCAAAGACCTCGAAAAAGATTGGATTATTCATGAACTTAATTATATATCAATGTAAGAATGAGATTTGGCTATTTATAATGGAACTTTTCGAGTTGTCAGCGATTATGAACGTAGATCCTTTTTGGATATATTGGGTTATTTATATAAGTTATGAGTGATATACTAAAAATATTATCCCTCAATCGTATAGGGCTACACGGTTTAAAAAAAGAAAAGATGTTTTTAGTATTTGCGAAAAAAACCATCAATATACTGTTTACACATTTTGATTAATCAATTCTAAATCAGGTGAGATCAGAATGGGGTCTAGACTATCATTTCAGCCAGGCATTAGTAATTCACGAGGTTTAGCATCCTTGTTTGGAAAATTATTTTCTTACAAATTAGGGAAGGAAAAATAGACGACAATGGTAATGTAATGCTAATAGAGATAGAGATAGAAACTAGAGATTATAATATAACTTTCGTAAATGTCTATGGTCCATATAATAATTCCCCGGAATATTTCACTAATATTAAGAACCTTATTAATAAACTTGATGATGAATTTGTTATGTGTGGGGATAGGAATATTGTTCAAGATCAGGAAAGATTGTTTCAATTATAAAATTGTCAACAATACAAAAAATAAAAGCTGTGTAAATATTTTAAAAAAGAGTTCAATTTAGTTGATGTATATAGAGTTTATCACCCAGACAAAAAGAGATTAACCTGATTTAGAAATTATCCTATCAAAAAGCCAGATTACTGTTTATTTAGCCTATTTCAGAGAAAGCAAGATCGCAAAATATTTTATAGATTTTAATATGACGGGTACAAATCAATGATTCTTTTGCTTACATGAGCCAAGTCGTTAAGAAAAATTACTGTTTCGGTTCCATCCTTGCTTCATATATCAAGTTTTTACTTTGCTTCTGGATTGTGTTTAGGACATGGATTAGTATGTTTGTTTTTGATGGAACAGAGTCTTCTGTGAGAAACATATTATCTCTGATTCTGCAGTTTTTAAAATTCTCCACTTTACGTCCCAACTAAAATAAGACTAAATGTATTTGGATTGGCTGAAAACGATTTAGCACTAAAAAGTTATGTGAAGAATACAACATGAGTTGGACTAATGAACCGTTTAAAGTTTTAGGGACAACTTTTTCTTTGCACCTTGAAGATATTATTGAATTAATCTTCAGGCACAAAATAGGATTGAGTTGAGTTGAGTAATGGTGTTTATTGTCCCAGTCAAGAATATTTCATTTATATTGAGACGTCACCAGCTATAGGCGAAAGTGCAGAAATTTTGCCAGTGCGTTGCGCTGGTGGCATTATACACAAGAGTTCTTTAACGTACCAAGCCCACTGTGGCAGGGGACATCGTTTATGTTAAGTTCCCATCAGAAAGAACCCCGACCTTTATTTCGTAATGCTGAGTGCTTGGCATAAAAACAGATACTACCCACTTTCAAGTCTTGGATCAGACCCAGCATGGGATCGAACCCAAGACCTCCCACTTACGGAGCGAACGCTCTACCAATTGGGCCACCACAGTGGTCAAACACAGAATGGAGGCAGAATTACTGTTGTCAAAAGCATTGGATCAGACCCGGCCGGGGATCGAACCCACGACCTCCCACCTACGGAGCGAGCACTCTACCATTTGAGCTACCGCAGTGGTTAGACACAAAATGGAGGCAGAATTACTGTTGTCAGAAGGATAATGATGTCTAAGATTACTCATTTTTTTATAAATCTCCCTAATCCAAGTAATAATGTTGTAAATCATTTAGAAACCTTGTTTTTAGCTCACCTGACCAAAGGTCATGTGAGCTTATGGTGCGGCGTGTGTGCGTGCGTGCGTGCGTGTGTGCGTGCGTGCGTGCGTGCGTGTGTGGCGTGCGTCGTTAACACACTTTCGACTTCCTCTGAAAGTACTTGGCAGATTTCAACGAGACTTGGTCAGAAGCATGTCTGGGTTGGTGCAATTTAGATTTGTTCATGACATTGCCATGGCTACCAAAACTAGGTCACTGACCTAGGGGTGCAAAAATCTTGAAAAATCTTCTTCTCTAAAACCGATGATGGGAGAAAAAATCTGATGTGATATTTGGCTCTCTAGGGTCTTAAGCCTGTAGTTTGTTCATTTCGTGAAATTCGGTTGAAAAATGGGTTACGCGTTTTTGCGTTTAATTTTTTAAAAAAATCGTAAAATAGCTTCAAATTGTTATAACTGACTACTTGACCAGATAATGACATGGGGTTTTCAGTTTTGACATCTTCTTGTTAGTATCTTTAAAATGAGGTCAAGGTCAATTGTGAAGGTCGTGACCTAATTTTTTTTACCTCTGATTATAATTATTATCTCGAAACTATAAACTTTTGTATAGTCATGTATATTAGAATGTTGTAGGTATGATACAACGATCATTTTGATGTATAGAAAAAGGTCATGGTTCAAAGGTCAAGGTTACAGATGCGAAACAATACAGAAATGGTTAATTATCTCGAAAACTATAAACTTTTTGTATAGGCATTTATTAGTATGTTGTAGGTATTGATACAACAATCATTTTGATGTATAGAAAAAGGTCATGGGTTCAAAGGTCAAGGTCACAGATGCGAAAACAACACCTAAATGGTTAATTATCTCGAAAACTATAAACTTTTTGTATAGGCATGTATATCAGAATGTTGTAGGTATTGATACGACGATCATTTTGATGTATAGAAAAGGTGAGGGTTCAAAGGTCAAGGTCACAGATGCGAATCAATACTGAGATGTTTAATTATCTCGAAAACTATAAACTTTTTGTATAGTCATGTATATTAGAATGTTGTAGGTATTGATACAACGATCATTTTGATGTATAGAAAAAGGTCATGGGTTCAAAGGTCAAGGTCACAGATGCGAACAATACCGAAATGGTTAATTATCTCGAAAACTTTTAACTTTTTGTATAGGCATGTATATTAGAATGTTGTAGGTATTGATACAACGATCATTTTGATGTATAGAAAAAGGTCATGGGTTCAAAGGTCAAGGTCACAGATGCGAATCAATACTGAGATGGTTAATTATCTCGAAAACTTGTTGTATGATTCAAGTTGGAACAAATTACTTTTCGACATAATGCCAAATGACAATATAAGCTATCTTCTGTGTCACTCAATATTATCCATAATCTGCTCTACACACAAACTTATTGTTAAAATAGCCTTATAGGTACACATTATAGTGTTATGTATCATGATATGCAAGTTACACCAAAGAGAGGATGAATTCCATTTCATATTGATATATCCTATGTGACGTTTGTTCGATACAACTAGCAAACTTGAAAAAACAGCAATAATCGGGTTTGCAAATTTCACCAGTGGACGTCAGGGTTCGGGAGGGTGGGTTATGTTATATGTCATTCTGGCACAATGTAAAAAAGGATTCACTTAAATCCTTCAGCATCTGCATGTATATTCCCGAGCCCAAACAAAGTGATGAAGTCTTAAGTTTTCACTGCCAGATGTGAAATTGCAATTTGAATAGTTTTATTTCAATTTGTTTTTAGCTTACCTGATCATAGGTCATGTGAGCTTATGGCATAGCGCAGCGTGTGTATGTGCCTGCATGCATGAATGTGTGCGTGCGTGTGTGTGTCGTTAACACACATTTTCGACTTCTCCTCTGAAACTACTGGACAGATTTCAATGAAACTTGGTAAGAAGTATATATGGGCCGGTGCAATTCAGATTTGTTCGTGGCGTTGCCATGGCTACCATATCTAGGTCAAGGTGACCTAGGGTTGCAAAAATCTTAAAAAAATCTTCTTCTCCAAAACCAATGATTGGAGAAAAAATCTAATGTGATATTTGGCTTCTCTAGGGTCTTAAGCCTATAGTTTGTTCATTTTTTGAAATTTGGACAAAAAATAGGTTACGCGTTTTTGTGTTTTATTTTGAAAAATCGTAAAATAGCTTCAAATTGTTAAAACTTGACTATTTGACCAGATAATGACATGGGGTTTTCAGTTTTTACATATTCTTGTAATTACCTTCAAAATGGTGTCAAGGTCAATTATGAAAGTCATGACCTAATTTTTTACCTTTCTAATATTATTTATTATCTGAAAAACTATAAACTTTTTGTATAGGCATGTATATTGGAATGTTGTTGGTTTTGATGTAACGATCGTTTTGATATATAGATAAAGGTCATTGGTCCAAAGGTCAAGGTCACAGTAGCAAAACAATACCAAAATGTTTCTTTATCTTGAAAACTATAAACTTTTTATATAGGCATGTATATTAAAATATTGTAGGTATTGGTACAACGATCATTTTGATGTATAGAAAAAGGTCATGGGTCGAAAGGTCAAGGTCACAGTAGAAAACAATACCAAGATCGTTAATTATCTGAAAACTATAATTTTTGTATAGGCATGTATATTAGAATGTTGTAGGTATTGATACAACAATCATTTTGATGTATAGAAAAAGGTCATGGGTTCAAAGGTCAAGGTCACAGATGCGAAAGAATACTAAAATGGTTCATTATCTTGAAAACTATTAACTTTTTGTATAAGCATGTATATTAGAATGTTGTAGGTATTGATACCACGATCATTTTGATGTATAGAAAAAGGTTATGGGTCCAAAGGTCAAGGTCACAGTAGCAAAACAATACCAAAATCGTTTATTATCTCGAAAACTATAATTTTTTTATAGGCATGTATTGGAATGTTGTTGGTTTTGATGTAACGATCATTTTGATATATAGATTAAGGTAATTTGTTTAAAGGTCAAGGTCACAGATGCGAAAGAATACTGAAATGCTTCATTATCTTGAAAACTATGAACTTTTTGTATAAGCATGTATATTAGAATGTTGTAGGTATTGATACCACGATCATTTTGATGTATAGAAAAAGGTCATGGGTTCAAAGGTCAAGGTCACAGTAGCAAATCAATACCAAATGGTTAATTATCTTGAAAACTATGAACTTTTTGTATAGGCATGTACATGTATATTTAGAATATTGTAGGTATTGATGCAATGATCATTTAAATATATATATTTAGGTCATTGGTTTGAAGGCCAAGGTCGCAGATTAGCGAGTAGCAAGTTCATAAATATCTAAATATCCATATCAGAGTTATTGCTCCTTAAATGTAGTAATTATTGTGTTTTTTGTGCTGTTAACGGCCCAGGTGAGCGGTACAGACCCTATTGGGCCTCTTGTTTGTCTTCTTTATGTGTGAATGAGTCAGTAAGTATAAGTTTGTTTTATGTGTAATTGTTCTGTATATGTTTTATATTATATACCTATATGTGAAATACTGAAAAAATAAAACATAAAAAAATTAAAAAACACTTAATCATTTCCGAACAGCTGACTATAAAAACATATTTGGAATAAAAACTACGTGATTTTGTTACATTTTTAAAAACTACCTTCTGTCGTTTAAATTGGGAAAGTTTGAAGTTCTGAAATTCAGCAAACTGTATAATGACACGCTTGCAATAGCTTAGGATCTTCATTGCAAAGATATTATATTGTGAAAGTATCTAACATTTTGTGGGTAAGGAGAACTGGGTTTAATTTGCTAGTATATCTGGCCCCGGTTTCACTATCATTCCTAGGTAAGATTTTCCCTTACTTAAACTTAGCAAATTTTGGTAATCTTTTATTGGAACTACTGATGAATCAAATGCAATTGTTTTAATAAAGAAGTGATCTTAAAAATGACACCTTAAATTCCTAAATATCTTGAAAATTAACAAAAGTATAAAGATTTTAAATTTTGATATATTTAAGTTAAGGAAAATCTTAGCTAAGGAATGATTGTGAAACTGAAGCCTATTGTTTTGGGGAATTTTAGTGAGAAAATTGGGGAAATTAAGTCATTTTCCCCAAGGAGAAACTACCTTAATTGCGTAGTACTAGTAATTTTAGGCAAACAAAATCACTGAAACCAAACATTTGAGGTAAGACTAAATACAAATGTCACAAAGTTCTTCAAACAGACACCTTAAACTTCTGAATATCTTAATAGTTAACAAAATGATAAGAGTACAAATACATTGCATCACTGAATTTAGTCAACAATTCCATTCCCCTTAATTAAGGTTTCTTTAACTTAAATCTGGCAAATTAGAAATCTTTATAATTATTCAAATTTATAGATATTTAGACCTTTCAGGTGTCATTTTAAGAATAACATCTGCATTTAGTTTCGTCAAAAATTTACATTCATAGTTCCAACAGAGATTGTCACTAATTTTGAAATTTAAGTTAAGGAAAATCTTTGTTAAGGTAATTGCCGACACTAGGGGAAGTAATTCTGTTCAACACTAGTCAACACCACAGAATTACAGATCGGTAAATATTATTGTTTAATGCGTAATGGTAGAGCTTCTTCACAACGAATCAAACTGCTAAACAAATAAATTGTTGACTGGGGGAATATTGCAAGCCTCGGCTTACCAAGACCCTCAAAGACTTTTAAGGCCGTCATCACAATACAGTTAAACGTGGTTTCAAAGGCCACCCAAGGTAACCATGAAAAGTGACTTTTATGGGCAGCCGGTCCTTATATACAGGTTCAAATAATATGAATAAATAACCATTGGATACAAATTTACTGGCCTTTATAACCAGGTGGTCCTTATATAGAGGTGGCCTTTTATGCAATTTAGACTGTATGTTGTCTGTATTCAAATGAATTTTTGCTAGATTTTACGTGTCTGAATAAAGAACAATTTGGATACAATTTTGCTGGCCTTTATAACCAGGTGGTCCTTATATAGAGATGGCCTTTAAGGTTAGACTGTATGGTGTCTCTGTATTCAAAAGTATTTTTTCTAGATTTTACGTGTCGAAGTTTCATGTTCCTTTCGTTCTCAATTTTACTTTTTCACGTGGCGGGTGTTGTTAGCTAGACAGAAAGTACTTGTCCTTCCTAGGCACCCGATATCATTTTTCTGTTAGACGGTCATTTGTTTAAGTTTAACTGAATTTGCCAGTTCTCAATTTTTTTGCTTGCGAGATTGTGATTTGAACATGGACCGGTGTGTTCGATTTGTTTCACACAACACATAAATATCCGGATAGAAACTGTGTGAATGTGGCGTCAAACAATGTAGTTGGAATAGATACAATTATGCCCAGTGGCGGTCCTAAGACATGCCTAATTTATTATACCCCCGCAAACTAGTTTGAGGGGGTATATAGGAATCACCATGTCTGTCTGTCCGTCCATCTGTCTAACAGTGTCCGGGCCACATCTCATAGCTGCTTTAGAGAACTGTCATAAAACTTCACATGGATAATCTTCATTGTCCAAAGGTGTGTCATGGCCTTGAACTAAGGTCATATCGGAAAGGCCAATGTCATAGGAAAACATTTGGGGCGGGGGGTATTTAGCTCTCAAGAGACAGCTCTAGTTTGGTTGCCGTGTTATATGGATCGTAAGTAAGTGAAAAAAAAAATGCACTGGACACCAAAAAAAAAAAAAAAAGATCGGTGCTCTTGGGAATCCCCCCAGCGTAACAGCTGTCCGCTTTATCGAGTGCACCAACTAGGCATACAGTTAATGCTCACTTATGTGCGAGGTCGAGGTTCCAATCCTGTCGGCGTCTGACCAAGACTTGAAAAAGGTAGTGTCTGTTCTTTGGCAATGTATTTGATATTTAGAAATGAAAGTCACGGTGTTCTTTCGGAACAGGTCTTAAAAACCGATGTTTCACGTCATGCATGGAACTCTCATATAAACCAGTCTCCTTGACAATAAAGGATTCCGGAACAAGCTTAAGAGTGAAACTTTTACATAAACCAGTCTCCTTGACAATAAAGGATTCCCGAACAAGCTTTAGATTGAAACTTTTATATAAACCAGTCTCATTGACAATAAAGGATTCCGGAACAAGCTTAAGAGTGAAACTTTTATATAAACCAGTCTCCTTGACAATAAAGGATTCCGGAACAAGCTTAAGAGTGAAACTTTTACATAAACCAGTCTTCTTGACAATAAAGGATTCCGGAACAAGCTTAAGAATGAAACGTTTACATAAACCAGTCTCCTTGACAATAAAAGAATTCCGGAACAAGCTTAAGAATGAAACGTTTACATAAACCAGTCTCCTTGACAATAAAGGATTCCGGAACAAGCTTAAGAGTGAAACTTTTACATAAACCAGTCTCCTTGCTAATAAAAGATTCCGGAACAAGCTTTAGAGTGAAACTTTTACATAAACCAGTCTCCTTGACAATAAAAGATTCCGGAACAAGCTTAAGAGTGAAACTTTTACATAAACCAGTCTCCTTGACAATAAAAGAATTCTGGAACAAGCTTAAGAGTGAAACTTTTACATAAACCAGTCTCCTTGACAATAAAAGAATTCTGGAACAAGCTGTAGAGTGAAACTTTTACATAAACCAGTCTCCTTGACAATAAAAGAATTCTGGAACAAGCTGTAGAATAAAACTTTTACATAAACCAGTCTCCTTGACAATAAAAGATTCTGGAACAAGCTGTAGAATAAAACTTTTACATAAACCAGTCTCCTTGACAATAAAAGATTCTTGAACAAGCTGTAGAGTGAAACTTTTACATAAACCAGTCTCCTTGACAATAAAAGAATTCTGGAACAAGCTGTAGAGTGAAACCTTTACATAAACCAGTCTCCTTGACAATAAAAGAATTCTGGAACAAGCTGTAGAGTGAAACTTTTACATAAACCAGTCTCCTTGACAATAAAAGAATTCTGGAACAAGCTGTAGAGTGAAACTTTTACATAAACCAGTCTCCTTGAGAATAAAAGAATTCTGGAACAAGCTGTAGAATAAAACTTTTACATAAACCAGTCTCCTTGACAATAAAAGAATTCTGGAACAAGCTGTAGAGTAAAACTTTTACATAAACCAGTCTCCTTGACAATAAAAGATTCTGGAACAAGCTGTAGAATAAAACTTTTACATAAACCAGTCTCCTTGACAATAAAAGAATTCTGGAACAAGCTGTAGAGTAAAACTTTTACATAAACCAGTCTCCTTGACAATAAAAGATTCTGGAACAAGCTGTAGAGTGAAACCTTTACATAAACCAGTCTCCTTGACAATAAAAGATTCTTGAACAAGCTGTAGAGTGAAACCTTTACATAAACCAGTCTCCTTGACAATAAAAGAATTCTGGAACAAGCTGTAGAATAAAACTTTTACATAAACCAGTCTCCTTGACAATAAAAGAATTCTGGAACAAGCTGTAGAGTAAAACTTTTACATAAACCAGTCTCCTTGACAATAAAAGAATTCTGGAACAAGCTGTAGAATAAAACTTTTACATAAACCAGTCTCCTTGACAATAAAAGAATTCTGGAACAAGCTGTAGAGTGAAACTTTTACATAAACCAGTCTCCTTGACAATAAAAGAATTCTGGAACAAGCTGTAGAGTGAAACTTTTACATAAACCAGTCTCCTTGACAATAAAAGATTCTTGAACAAGCTGTAGAGTGAAACCTTTACATAAACCAGTCTCCTTGACAATAAAGAATTCTGGAACAAGCTGTAGAATAAAACTTTTACATAAACCAGTCTCCTTGACAATAAAAGAATTCTGGAACAAGCTGTAGAGTAAAACTTTTACATAAACCAGTCTCCTTGACAATAAAAGAATTCTGGAACAAGCTGTAGAATAAAACTTTTACATAAACCAGTCTCCTTGACAATAAAAGAATTCTGGAACAAGCTGTAGAGTGAAACTTTTACATAAACCAGTCTCCTTGACAATAAAAGAATTCTGGAACAAGCTGTAGAGTGAAACTTTTACATAAACCAGTCTCCTTGACAATAAAAGATTCTGGAACAAGCTGTAGAATAAAACTTTTACATAAACCAGTCTCCTTGACAATAAAAGATTCTGGAACAAGCTGTAGAGTGAAACCTTTACATAAACCAGTCTCCTTGACAATAAAAGAAATCAGGAACAAGCTGTAGAGTGAAACCTTTACATAAACCAGTCTCCTTGACAATAAAAGAAATCAGGAACAAGCTGTAGAGTGAAACCTTTACATAAACCAGTCTCCTTGACAATAAAAGAATTCTGGAACAAGCTGTAGAGTAAAACTTTTACATAAACCAGTCTCCTTGACAATAAAAGAATTCTGGAACAAGCTGTAGAGTGAAACCTTTACATAAACCAGTCTCCTTGACAATAAAAGAATTCTGGAACAAGCTGTAGAATAAAACTTTTACATAAACCAGTCTCCTTGACAATAAAAGAATTCTGGAACAAGCTGTAGAGTGAAACTTTTACATAAACCAGTCTCCTTGACAATAAAAGATTCTGGAACAAGCTGTAGAATAAAACTTTTACATAAACCAGTCTCCTTGACAATAAAAGAATTCTGGAACAAGCTGTAGAGTGAAACTTTTACATAAACCAGTCTCCTTGACAATAAAAGATTCTGGAACAAGCTGTAGAATAAAACTTTTACATAAACCAGTCTCCTTGACAATAAAGAATTCTGGAACAAGCTGTAGAATAACACTTTTACATAAACCAGTCTCCTTGACAATAAAAGATTCTGGAACAAGCTGTAGAATAACACTTTTACATAAACCAGTCTCCTTGACAATAAAAGAATTCTGGAACAAGCTGTAGAATAAACCTTTACATAAACCAGTCTCCTTGACAATAAAAGATTCTGGAACAAGCTGTAGAATAAAACTTTTACATAAACCAGTCTCCTTGACAATAAAAGATTCTGGAACAAGCTGTAGAGTGAAACCTTTACATAAACCAGTCTCCTTGACAATAAAAGAATTCTGGAACAAGCTTAAGAGTGAAACTTTTACATAAACCAGTCTCCTTGACAATAAAAGATTCTGGAACAAGCTGTAGAGTGAAACCTTTACATAAACCAGTCTCCTTGACAATAAAAGATTCTTGAACAAGCTGTAGAGTGAAACCTTTACATAAACCAGTCTCCTTGACAATAAAAGAATTCTGGAACAAGCTGTAGAATAAAACTTTTACATAAACCAGTCTCCTTGACAATAAAAGATTCTGGAACAAGCTGTAGAGTGAAACCTTTACATAAACCAGTTTCCTTGACAATAAAAGATTCTTGAACAAGCTGTAGAGTGAAACCTTTACATAAACCAGTCTCCTTGACAATAAAAGAATTCTGGAACAAGCTGTAGAATAAAACTTTTACATAAACCAGTCTCCTTGACAATAAAAGATTCTGGAACAAGCTGTAGAGTGAAACCTTTACATAAACCAGTCTCCTTGACAATAAAAGATTCTTGAACAAGCTGTAGAGTGAAACCTTTACATAAACCAGTCTCCTTGACAATAAAAGAATTCTGGAACAAGCTGTAGAATAAAACTTTTACATAAACCAGTCTCCTTGACAATAAAAGAATTCTGGAACAAGCTGTAGAGTGAAACTTTTACATAAACCAGTTTCCTTGACAATAAAAGATTCTGGAACAAGCTGTAGAATAAAACTTTTACATAAACCAGTCTCCTTGACAATAAAAGATTCTGGAACAAGCTGTAGAGTGAAACCTTTACATAAACCAGTCTCCTTGACAATAAAAGAAATCAGGAACAAGCTGTAGAGTGAAACCTTTACATAAACCAGTCTCCTTGACAATAAAAGAAATCAGGAACAAGCTGTAGAGTGAAACCTTTACATAAACCAGTCTCCTTGACAATAAAAGAATTCTGGAACAAGCTGTAGAGTGAAACTTTTACATAAACCAGTCTCCTTGACAATAAAAGAATTCTGGAACAAGCTGTAGAGTGAAACTTTTACATAAACCAGTCTCCTTGACAATAAAAGAATTCTGGAACAAGCTGTAGAGTGAAACTTTTACATAAACCAGTCTCCTTGACAATAAAAGATTCTGGAACAAGCTGTAGAGTGAAACCTTTACATAAACCAGTCTCCTTGACAATAAAAGAATTCTGGAACAAGCTGTAGAGTGAAACTTTTACATAAACCAGTCTCCTTGACAATAAAAGAATTCTGGAACAAGCTGTAGAGTGAAACTTTTACATAAACCAGTCTCCTTGACAATAAAAGATTCTGGAACAAGCTGTAGAGTGAAACTTTTACATAAACCAGTCTCCTTGACAATAAAAGAATTCTGGAACAAGCTGTAGAGTGAAACTTTTACATAAACCAGTCTCCTTGACAATAAAAGATTCTGGAACAAGCTGTAGAGTGAAACCTTTACATAAACCAGTCTCCTTGACAATAAAAGAATTCTGGAACAAGCTGTAGAGTGAAACTTTTACATAAACCAGTCTCCTTGACAATAAAAGAATTCTGGAACAAGCTGTAGAGTGAAACTTTTACATAAACCAGTCTCCTTGACAATAAAAGAATTCTGGAACAAGCTGTAGAATAAAACTTTTACATAAACCAGTCTCCTTGACAATAAAAGATTCTTGAACAAGCTGTAGAATAAACCTTTTACATAAACCAGTCTCCTTGACAATAAAAGATTCTGGAAAAAGCTGTAGAATAAAACTTTTACATAAACCAGTCTCCTTGACAATAAAAGATTCTGGAACAAGCTGTAGAGTGAAACCTTTACATAAACCAGTCTCCTTGACAATAAAAGAATTCTGGAACAAGCTTAAGAGTGAAACTTTTACATAAACCAGTCTCCTTGACAATAAAAGAATTCTGGAACAAGCTGTAGAGTGAAACCTTTACATAAACCAGTCTCCTTGACAATAAAAGAATTCTGGAACAAGCTGTAGAGTGAAACTTTTACATAAACCAGTCTCCTTGACAATAAAAGAATTCTGGAACAAGCTGTAGAGTAAAACTTTTACATAAACCAGTCTCCTTGACAATAAAAGATTCTGGAACAAGCTGTAGAATAAAACTTTTACATAAACCAGTCTCCTTGACAATAAAAGAATTCTGGAACAAGCTGTAGAGTAAAACCTTTACATAAACCAGTCTCCTTGACAATAAAAGATTCTTGAACAAGCTGTAGAGTGAAACCTTTACATAAACCAGTCTCCTTGACAATAAAAGAATTCTGGAACAAGCTTAAGAGTGAAACTTTTACATAAACCAGTCTCCTTGACAATAAAAGAATTCTGGAACAAGCTGTAGAGTGAAACCTTTACATAAACCAGTCTCCTTGACAATAAAAGAATTCTGGAACAAGCTGTAGAATAAAACTTTTACATAAACCAGTCTCCTTGACAATAAAAGATTCTGGAACAAGCTGTAGAGTGAAACTTTTACATAAACCAGTCTCCTTGACAATAAAAGAATTCTGGAACAAGCTGTAGAGTGAAACCTTTACATAAACCAGTCTCCTTGACAATAAAAGAATTCTGGAACAAGCTGTAGAATAAAACTTTTACATAAACCAGTCTCCTTGACAATAAAAGAATTCTGGAACAAGCTGTAGAGTAAAACTTTTACATAAACCAGTCTCCTTGACAATAAAAGATTCTGGAACAAGCTGTAGAGTGAAACCTTTACATAAACCAGTCTCCTTGACAATAAAAGATTCTTGAACAAGCTGTAGAGTAAAACTTTTACATAAACCAGTCTCCTTGACAATAAAAGAATTCTGGAACAAGCTGTAGAGTAAAACTTTTACATAAACCAGTCTCCTTGACAATAAAAGAATTCTGGAACAAGCTGTAGAGTGAAACTTTTACATAAACCAGTCTCCTTGACAATAAAAGAATTCTGGAACAAGCTGTAGAGTAAAACTTTTACATAAACCAGTCTCCTTGACAATAAAAGAATTCTGGAACAAGCTGTAGAGTAAAACTTTTACATAAACCAGTCTCCTTGACAATAAAAGAATTCTGGAACAAGCTGTAGAGTGAAACTTTTACATAAACCAGTCTCCTTGACAATAAAAGAATTCTGGAACAAGCTGTAGAATAAAACTTTTACATAAACCAGTCTCCTTGACAATAAAAGAATTCTGGAACAAGCTGTAGAGTGAAACTTTTACATAAACCAGTCTCCTTGACAATAAAAGATTCTGGAACAAGCTGTAGAATAAAACTTTTACATAAACCAGTCTCCTTGACAATAAAAGATTCTGGAACAAGCTGTAGAGTGAAACCTTTACATAAACCAGTCTCCTTGACAATAAAAGAAATCAGGAACAAGCTGTAGAGTGAAACCTTTACATAAACCAGTCTCCTTGACAATAAAAGAAATCAGGAACAAGCTGTAGAGTGAAACCTTTACATAAACCAGTCTCCTTGACAATAAAAGAATTCTGGAACAAGCTGTAGAGTAAAACTTTTACATAAACCAGTCTCCTTGACAATAAAAGAATTCTGGAACAAGCTGTAGAATAAAACTTTTACATAAACCAGTCTCCTTGACAATAAAAGAATTCTGGAACAAGCTGTAGAGTAAAACCTTTACATAAACCAGTCTCCTTGACAATAAAAGATTCTTGAACAAGCTGTAGAATAAAACTTTTACATAAACCAGTCTCCTTGACAATAAAAGAATTCTGGAACAAGCTGTAGAGTGAAACTTTTACATAAACCAGTCTCCTTGACAATAAAAGAATTCTGGAACAAGCTGTAGAGTGAAACTTTTACATAAACCAGTCTCCTTGACAATAAAAGATTCTGGAACAAGCTGTAGAGTGAAACTTTTACATAAACCAGTCTCCTTGACAATAAAAGAATTCTGGAACAAGCTGTAGAGTAAAACTTTTACATAAACCAGTCTCCTTGACAATAAAAGAATTCTGGAACAAGCTGTAGAGTGAAACTTTTACATAAACCAGTCTCCTTGACAATAAAAGAATTCCGGAACAAGCTGTAGAGTGAAACTTTTACATAAACCAGTCTCCTTGACAATAAAAGATTCTGGAACAAGCTGTAGAGTGAAACTTTTACATAAACCAGTCTCCTTGACAATAAAAGATTCTGGAACAAGCTGTAGAGTGAAACTTTTACATAAACCAGTCTCCTTGACAATAAAAGAATTCTGGAACAAGCTGTAGAGTGAAACTTTTACATAAACCAGTCTCCTTGACAATAAAAGAAATCAGGAACAAGCTGTAGAGTGAAACTTTTACATAAACCAGTCTCCTTGACAATAAAAGATTCTGGAACAAGCTGTAGAGTGAAACTTTTACATAAACCAGTCTCCTTGACAATAAAAGATTCTGGAACAAGCTTTAGAGTAAAACTTTTACATAAACCAGTCTCCTTGACAATAAAGGATTCTGGAACAAGCTGTAGAGTGAAACTTTTACATAAACCAGTCTCCTTGACAATAAAGGATTCTGGAACAAGAATGAAACTCTCATATAAACCAGTCTCCTACTATATTGTAAATTAAGTATTCCGGAACAAAAGTGAAACTCATGCAAACCAGTCTCCTGGGATATTGCATAAAAAAGAAAACCTTATTGAAACCAACTGGTCCTCCAGGTTTAGGAGTTGGCGTAGGACTAAACATTCTACTCAGTAAAAAAAAAAGAAGCTGATTACGGAAACCTGAGATCTTTTGGTCCGATTCTCCACCAGGAGAGATGGAATTAAGTCAAGTACTTCATAAAGTGGGAGATGTCAATGTCTTATTAACTCCAACAAAGCACTTATCGCTTAAGGTGCGTATAAAATGTAATGATAATAATAATAATAATAATAATAATAATAATAATAATAATCATAAAATGACTTTTTAACACTTCACAATTTGAATTATAACACCCTTTTTATTAACATATACAGATGGCGTCTTATAATTTTAGAAATTAATTATAAATTATAATTATTAATTATAAAACTGAAAATTTAAGAAATTAATTTTAATTAGGTCGTTCTAAACCGACACCACCATCAAAGGAATTCTGTAATGAAACGAAGAAGATGAACAGCTGTTACGCTTTTATTAAATGACAGTACAGACCTGTCGAAACTTGAACATTAAGGTAACGAAAAGGAGACGAAGCTCGGCTGTCGAAGGATTGACATGTCGATTGATAATGACTGGAAATCTGTCGATCGATAGATCTGAGCTGTCGTCGACATATAGATAACGACAGACCGAGATGAGGCGCTAATTTGGCATAAATTCGTTGGCTTAGTGTTAAAATTTCGACGGGTCTGTACTTTACAAAGCGAATCGAAGTGTGGTTAAATATTCGTATAAATGCGACATGAGACTAGGTTTACAGTGAGTTTTGAAGGAAATGAGGAAATGAACACGGTAAGTAAACTCCCCCTGTCTGTTATGGAGGCTGCATTTTATCTCCGCGATTTTTTAAGAATTGCAATACTTCGCTATAAAGGCATACTTCATCTCCGCGAATAAAATTAATTAACCATACTTCATCTCTGCGAATTACCTGTTGACAAGGCAAACGGAAAATAAATACATGCATGTAAAGGTATAGAGCGTCAAGTTTTATTCATGGCGATACAATGCTAATTCGCGGAGATGGAATGCTAATTCGCCGAGATGAAATGCTAATTCGCGGAGATGGAATGCTAATTGGCAGAGATAGAATGTTAATTTGCGGAGGTTGAATGCTAATTCGCGGAGATGAAGTGCACTGGTTATGGAATAAGAATGCCACTCACATGATCCACTGAACAAACATCTCCAATCAAATCGGACATTTTTAGGCTTCATGGCTAGAATTGGAAAAATATAATTTGGATAATGTTGTATATAACACATTCTGGTATGTTTCTTTCATTTATAATATTTTAATTTTCATAACACATGTTTTTCAGTGACGCATCACAGATGACAACCCTACCCATGCCTAGGTTGGGACCCCATTGATCTAATAACAGTAATAGTAGAGAAAACCAGAATTCCCGGAGAAAGCATACAACCCACGGTAAGCGAACTAAAAAACGTTCTCGCACTAAGATCTGCCCGGTTTGGAATTCGAAATTTGGCGGTGAGTGGCGCTGATCTGTAGGCGTTCGTTTTAGACCACGTAACTACAGAGGCACAATTTTTGCATCGACGGATTTCGTAATGTATTTCTCTTCATATGTTTCAGATGAAGATTGTCACTGCTCTAGTTCTTGCATTGTTAGTATTTGTTTGTAAACACGAAGGTAAGTATCATACATTTTTCAATAATTGACGGATCGCCGGCCACGCCCATAATGTTCCGACAAAGACCGCCATCACGGTACCAAAGCAGCGTCACGGCAACTAATGACGTATTAATGTCAGTGACGTCATTAAACGTCGCAATTCAGGCCGAGTTTTCATTCTTTTTACGTGTAATTCAAGCATGCCAGGCCTTTGTCGGAACATTGTGGGCGTGGTCAGCGATACGTCAATTAAGATCAACGCAGTGATATGACGCAATTTACAGTACAGACATGTCGAAAAGTTAATCGAATAATTAATGTTGTCAGCTCGGACATTTCGTGATCGGCTATCTACAGCTTTTTTCTCTGTAGCTTTTTGGCCTCTTGCCCTCCATATCTCTTAACCTCTGAGGTACCTCAGTTGATAGAGTGCTCGCTTTGAACTGGTAGGTCGTGGGTTCGAACCCCAAAATTTGCAAGTGTGTGGTGACTGTTCTCTCGCCAAGCTTAAGCACTCAGCATACAAAATAGTGGTCACGATTCTTTCGGGTAAAAACTAAAATACACCAGGTCCTGTGTCACAGTGGGCTTGGCACAATAAAGAACCCTGCTGCATGATGCAATCAGCGCAACGCATAGGCAAAATTTCTATACCTTCGCCTATAGCTGACGACGTCTCGATATAAGTGAAATATTCTTGCCTGGGACGTTAAACACCATTAATTAACTCACCTATCCATATTTCGACCACTCGACAGTCAAACAAGAACACCTTATTTAGCTCAGATTTAAACTTTTAACAGGTCTGTACTGTAGATCAGGTGATTCTTTGGACGGGTCGGGTGATTCTTTGGACGCTTACTGTGTCATAAACAATGTATCCCAGAACTAAATCTTCTACAACTTAAACTCCTTTATGGTAGCTCAATATGTAGGAAATCTGAAGGCTGGAGTCCGACCAAGATATTTTCGCCAACCACACGGCATTTTAGAAATGAAGGTCACGGGGTCCTTTGTAAACGACCTTAAAACTCGACCCCCCCCCCCCCCCCTTGTCACAGTAGGTGTGGTATGTCAAAGAACCCTAAATGCGCACAGTGATAGCCTTAAGCGTACGACAAAGGTAAACAAACTGCCACTTCACATATAGCTGGTGACGTCCCGATATAAGTAGAATATTCTTGCCTGGAACATAAACCTATTTCAATCCATCAAATGTGTGTGTGTGTGTGTGTGTGTGTGTGTGTGAGTGATAGTGCGAGAGAGAGGGAGAGGGGGGTGTTCCTTGTCCTGCATAGTTTGTTATGTACCACTGGCACCAGTTTCACAATCATTCCTTTACTTAGATTTTTTCTTTAACTTAAATCTAGAAGATTTTGGCAAATTCTTTCTGGAACAAGGAATAAATATTTTTGTCAAAATTTATCAAAAAGATTGACGCACACCATAAATACATGAACTTAACAAAACTAAAACTCACTACATCAACTCTTGTGATTAAAGCAAAATCAAACACCGATGCGACGTAAATTAACATTCATATGTCTTTCGTAAAGTATCATTTTTCATTGTATTTTTTTAAATAACGTAATATTCATATTCTTTTTATATTTCCTTTTTTATTAAATTATTAAAGTAAAATCAACAACCGAAAAACCTATCACAGAGTCCACACTTGAAGAATTAAAAACAATTTGGATTTTTGGTTATGGGTCTCTGCTGTGGAATCCGGATGTAAAATACCGCTCACAGAGGAAAGGTTACATCCGTGGATACGTCCGTCGGTTCTGGCAAGAAAATGTAACTCACAGAGGGACACCAGATAGGGTAAGTGTGTTCGGACCCTATAGGCTGTTCAAGACCACCACAGGACATCCGGGTCCTTCGGAAGAGACCTTAAAAACCCGGATGTCCTGTGCCACGACATACATGACACGTTATAGATCACTCCTAACACATTGCCCTGAACGCACTGCAAAGGTAAAAATTCTGCAACTTCACATATAGCCGGTGATGTCTCGACGTAAGTGAAATAATGTAAATGTATTTATTTTCGGGTGTAATAATTTTCGCTTATTTAGCGGTCGTTTGTTTTTGTTATAGTATATATTTTAAAAACGCAAAAATTTAACTACGCGGCTTTGTCTGAATTTCTTATACCGCTAAAATAAATACGCGCGAATTTAAATACGTTTACAGTAGTCTTGACTGGGACGTAAAGCCCCATTCAACCAACCATCAGGCTGGTCCTTTTGAAGGCCGAAGGTCTTAGGTACATACTGTTTCTGCCATGGCTTCAGGAGAACACATTTTACCGAAAAATCTTAAATTTTAAAGAAAATATTAAATTTAATAAAAGTTTGATGTTTGTAAGAACCAGCTTTCAAGCAGAAGATTTTTTTATTTATATTCATGCAGTTAATTAATAATCTGGTTGGATGTATCACATTGGAAAGCGTTTTGAGGATCCAGTCTCTGTGAATTAACTGTTCTGGAAGCATGTTTTGTGGCATATTGTAATAACATCTTATGTACCAGTATAAATTTAACAGCTCTAGTTTGCCGTTTCGGAATACAATTCCCCGTCAGTAGTATTCTGACCAAAATTGTAAAATCAAAATAAGCAACTTTATTGCAAATACCTATAATTCACTTCTCTGATATTAAAGAACTTCATAGATTAACATTTTCTTAAAGAAAACCTTACTAGCTTTATTAAGTTATATCGACAAAAAAAAAAAAAAAAAAAAAAAAAAAAAAAAAAGCAGAAAGAAAATCACTGGCCCCAGTTTCACAACCCTTTTCTTAGTTAAGATTTTCCTTAAATTAAACTTAGCAAATTTTGGTAATCTTGTGTTGGAACTTCTAATGAATATTTTTGTCAAAAGTAAAGAGGAGCGATATTTAAAATGACACCTTAAATTCATGAATATTTTGAAAACCAACAAAATTATGAAGATTTGAAATTTCGAAAAATTTAAGTCAAGGAAAATCTTAGCTAAGAAATGATTGTAAAACCGGGACCATGTTGAATGACAAGCAGTGCAGGGACTTGTTGGCAGGAACCAACGCAATCATCTCTTGTTCACCTTTTCAGATTATCATTCAATGAAGCATGCTCTGTTTTATGAATTCAACTTTATAACAAATATATTTCTGAATATTAATTATTTTTTTAAAAGTGTGAAATTATTTATTATTGCCAACCTTTATATAACTCCTGAAGAGAAAAGAGTTCTAATACGTTTGATAAACAGAACTAAAACCAACTATAACTTCTCTTGAAAGCCAAATATCCCCCCCCCCAAATCTATAAGGATTTAAGGTTTTCTTGCGACCTTGACCTTTGCGATATGACCTTGGTTAAGGTCATGATACACTATTAGACCATAAAGATTATTCATGTTAAGTTTTATGACAGTCGTCCAAAGCAAAAATTGAGTAGTGACTTTATATACTCATCAGGGGCGTAGCTGAGCATGTTGGTAAATTACGCACTGTAAGCATGAAAAATGCGTTGTTTTTCTAGAGAGTATGGAGGCATGCTCCCCCAGGAAATTTTGAAAAAATACAACAAAAATGTTGTGTTTTCCATGAATTTCGACCCTTATCTGCAATTTTTTTTCGACTTAACTTCAAAACCAAATTCAAGCAACCACTGAATTGTACATTGATTCATATGCATAAATCCTTTTGTTCATTATGATAGTTTTAGTGTCGATGGTTAAATTTTGTATTGCTTTCAAGCTGTCATATAATTATTTTTAACATTTTTAAATATGATACAGTCAAACCTGTCTATAAAGGCCACCCAAGGGAACCAGTAAAAGTGGTCTTTATAGGCAGGTGGCCTTTGTATACAAGTTCAAATAATATGAATAAAGAACAATTGGGATACAATTCTACTGGCCTTTATAAGCAGGTGACCCTTATATAGAGGTGGCCTTTAAGGCAGGTTGGACTGTATTTGACAAATTTAACTTACACACGGTCGTATGTGCGTATGCTTAGCTACGCCTTTGCTTATTCACAAGTTCTTTCTTTTCATAATATTTAGCCAGGAAGAGTTGTAACGTTAGTCAAAGAGGACGGGGTAAGCACTCGTACTCTCTCTCTCTCTCTCTCTCTCTCTCTCTCTCTCTCTCTCACCACTACTGTAGCTCAGTGGTCTGACCACGTGTATTTTATTTGATTTGATAAAAATGTATAACATATTATCAAAGTTAATTAAAATGCTAGTATGTAAAATACAGCTCAAAATGACCAGTAAATCAGAAAATAGTCAAACCTGTCTATAAAGGCCACCCAAGGGAACCAGTTAAAGTGGTCTTTATAGGCAGGTGGCCTTTATATAAATGTTCAAATAACATGAATAAAGAACAATTGGGATAAAATTCTTCTAACATTTATAAGCAGATGGCCCTTATATAGAGGCGGTCTTTAAGTCAGGTTGTACTGTATAGTTTTTATGCGCATTCAAAAGAATTATTACAAGATTCGTTAGCAGTAAGAGGCTCGTATTTCTTATAAAATACGACGGATTTTTTGGTTTATTTTAGGGGATTGTTTGGGGAGTTGCATACGAAGTCAAAGGACATGAGAATATCAAAGAAGCCATAAGAAATCTTCACATGAGGGAAGTGCGTGATGGTTTCAAAACAGTAGCTGTCGATTTTTACCCCGAATCGGAGAACGGTCAAGAATCACGAAAACCTTATAAAGTTTTGGTGTATATTGCGACACCGGAAAACCCGCTATACACAGGACCATCCGACACTAAGACTTTGGGAAAACAAATTGCCGGCGCTAAGGGCTTTATGGGGTCTAATGTGGACTATGTTTTAATGTTAGCGGACTATGTTAGAACACACATACCAGAGGATAAGGATCCACATTTGTTTGAACTGGAGAAGTGTGTCAAGGCCGAATTGTTACGTGACTTTCTACAATAGTTATATATAGTTAAGAGATAATCTCAGATCTCAGAATACATGAAATTTTAACACACGTTTTATGTCAAATATTTCGTTGTCATGGTAATATTGTATACCGTATGTATAACATGTTTTATTTTAGTTGTCATGGTGTTAAACTTCCCAGTCAAGGAAATTTCACTAATATCGAGACGCCGCCAGCTATAGTCGAAGGAGCAGACACTTTGCCTGTGCAGGTCCTTTATTTTGCCGCACCTACTGCGACGCGGGAGTTTGTTTATTCTAAGTCCTTATTTGAAAGAACTCCGTTTTGCCGAGTGCTTGGCGAAAGAACAGTAAGTCACTACCTACTTTTAAGTCTTGGGTCAGACCCGGTCGGGGTTCGAACCCACGATCTCAAACTTACGGAGCGAGCACTCTACCAACTGAGCTACCACAGTGGTTCATTTTGGTTGCCATATGCTTCTAATTCAAAGTGTCTCAAACTATTCCATAAGCTAAGCGTTGGCAATCTGCGAACAAAAAACTCATAAGTGTAAATTACTAAAGAAGTGAAGTGTGCATCCACGTCCAGAATATTTCACTTATATCGAGACGGTCAGTAATGGGATAGAAGAGACGCAACCATCTGCTGGCAAGGTGATGAACTTGTCACAATGTATTTTTAGGACGCAAAAGGTGTAATTATGCTGGACGAAGTGTAACCTGCAAACTTGCTATACTAGCCGAGAACCGTTATCCGTAAAAAAAACGCCGAGGTAAACTCTCTGAAGGTGTTTTAGTGCAACAGGACAACACAAGAGTCCATACTTGCAATATTGCGATGGACGCTTTAGAGACGCCTGACCTAGCTCCTGACGATTTTTTTTCTATTCCCAAAATTGAAAAATGACATCCGTGGACGTCACTTCCGGTCTGGTCTGACGAAGAAACCTTGCAGACAGTTGAGAATTTGGTAATTGGAAAGGACCCCGACTTTTTCATTTCTTGGCTTATGGCACTTGAAATCCTTTGGTCTTAGTGTTACCACTCTAGAGGGCAATTACATCGAAAGAAAAGTGGGTCGTAATCGGAAATAAATTAGGCTAGCTACTTATTGACTTGCCCTCGTATGTTCTTGTTATATATTTCGGAAAGAAATGAAATCCATTAACTCATCGCCGGCCACGCCCACAATATTCCGACAAAAGGCTTGGCATGCATGCTTGAATAACACACAAAAAGAACGAAAACTCGGTCTGAATTGTGCCATTTAATGACGTCACTGATACTAGTACTTCATTAGTTGCCGTGACGCTGCTCTGGTACCGTGATGGCGGCCTTTGACGGAACATTATGGGCGTGGTCGGCGATACGTCAATTACTAGTAATATACACATGACAGTATATGTTATTAGAGAGAAAAAAGTGTTTCAAGGTTTTCACTTTATGGGAACGTTTGCTTCACAACTTAAGTTACACATGTGTTTTAAATTTACTATAGCGACCTGAAATAGCTAAAATTTAAGACTAGATTTTTAATCACAAACGATTAAATGATGTAATAAAAGT
Source organism: Anadara kagoshimensis (assembly GCA_021292105.1). Taxonomy (NCBI): domain Eukaryota; kingdom Metazoa; phylum Mollusca; class Bivalvia; order Arcoida; family Arcidae; genus Anadara; species Anadara kagoshimensis. The sequence continues at coordinate 42,983,654 of CM037874.1, forward strand.
TAAAATCTATATTTTATGCCATAAAATATGCACAGTGCGAATATACTCAGGAAAGAGGAAGCACTTAAATAAGTAGAAGAAAATGCATTGTTATTTCCTTCCTAACACACACACACACACACACACACACACACACACACACACTTTTAACTTGTCAGTGACTTGCATTCAAAAATATTTCATTCAGAAAATAAAGGGGTCATTATAACATTAAATTAAAAGCCACCCGTCACATAGTATCTAAGGTATAACACTTACATATGGTCATTCAAAATATTTTTTTGGTTTTTCCAACTGATTTTAAGGGAGGGCAAAACACCCTGTGTAGATTTGTAACCCCTTTAACTAGACACGTTTTTTTTGCCACATATAAATAATACGTCATCTGAAGATATGACAATACACGTCGTGTGCAAAAACCCAGGAAGTATTTGTCTACAAATAGCTAGTGTATGGCCTATCTGGACGAACTACCCGTTATTTCCGCCTTGGTATTTGAACAGACATTATGATGGTACATTTTAAATGATACCGGTGAATCGTTAATAAACTTCCCAAAAACGAAATCGTGGTAGACGTTAGGCGTGGAAAATTATAATATTGTCAACAACAGGTGGCGTTTCCCTTAACGAAATCATGGTAGATCGAACCATTATGGTGTCACACATGGAAAATAATGTTAGTTCACCGTCAATGGAGTTCCACTAAACAGATTCCATAAAGTGTTACACATGGAAAACAATATTGGCTCACCGTCAATAGAGTTCCCCCAAACAGGATCCATAAAGTGTTACACATGGAAAATAATATTGGTTCACCATCAATGGAGTTCCCCAAAACGGATTCAATAAAGTGTTACACATGGAAAATAATATTTGTTCACCGTCAATGGAGATCCCCAAAACGGATTCAATAAAGTGTTACACATGGAAAATAATATTTGTTCACCGTCAATGGAGATCCCCAAAACGGATTCAATAAAGTGTTACACATGGAAAATAATATTTGTTCACCGTCAATGGAGATCCCCAAAACGGATTCAATAAAGTGTTACACATGGAAAATAATATTTGTTCACCGTCAATGGAGATCCCCAAAACGGATTCAATAAAGTGTTACACATGGAAAATAACATTTGTTCACCGACAATGGGGTTCCCCTTAACCCCCTTGCTGCCGTGAGTAAATTTCATTTGGTTCCCCAGTGCCGGCAGATTGTGGAAAAAATTGAATTTTCATTAGTTTTTATGGTATGAAAACTATAATAAACGAACAAATTTTGTTAAAACTTACAAGTATTTACAACAACAAAGATCATGTTTGAATAATTTGAAACGGCATTTCTTGAGTGACGTCATTAAAACTTCCCATTTGTGACGTAATATGTCTGACGTAATTGTCATTTACCTACTGCGTTATTGACAGGTGCTACGAGAAGATCGACGCGTTTTGTCGCTGCTTAACACTTTTTCTTTTCTTTTTTACATATTATTATTAATGTTGTTCTTTATATTTGGTTATCACACGTTTTGTTTTCCCGGATTGCTAAACGTAAAAAAATAAATATGGAAGTGTTTATGAATTTATTATTTTGTTCATTTATATGGATGCTGTTTTAGTTCAGGTTGGTAGATGAAACCTTGCCGCCGGTATAAAACCACCGAACTTCGGCAAGCGAACTGAAGAACTTTCTTACACTTGGATCTGTCTCGAGAGGAATTTGAACCTTGGCGATGAGAGGGGTTGTGTTACGTAAATCTTGAGCTTGCTTTAGATCCTTGATCACCTATTTTTTATGTCATAGCTAGAAAACAATTACTAGTATAAATATAAAAAGTAACATAATGTAATGATTTTCTCGACCTTTAAGTTTGAAAATGCATGCAAATTTCGAAACACTTAGATCAAATTGTCAAATAATTACCAAATAATCAGTAACTGTCCTTTGGTTTTTTTATTACATTTCATTATTTCGTCATCTGATAATAGTCAACATGGTAAAGTTTACAAAATAAAAATAATAATTTAAAAAATCCAATTGCACTTTCACTTTCTATTCCTCCGCAACTTGATCGCCATAGTTTAACCTTGTATAATCCAATTTGTTAGTTTATAAGTTTTAACTTTGCGTTGGGATTGTGATTAATACATCGATATACATGCTTGTTTTTACTAACATGTACAGTGCGTTTTAAATTTAAAACTTACCAGTATATAACATAACTTTATGAGTAAATCCAGTATCTGATTCCGCCAGCACAAACAATTTGGCTCCCCATCTGTGGGTCTTTTTGCCTGGCATATACTGGACAAGGTTATTACGGCCTTTAACCCTTTCAATGCCAGATGTTTGAAAATGTATTACGTCACGTCATTGTTGACATGTGCAATTATCACGTCATCAGTGCCAGGAGTTTTCAGAAGCCGTAATTAGTTTGTGTAAATGTGCACTTATGGTGCGCGTTTTTATTGCGTCAACCTGAATGTTAAAAACTCGTTAACACATGTTTAGATTCACCATTTACTTAAAATTTAATGCTTCATAAACATGTTATGATGTCAAGTCAATCTTTTAATATATAGATGTACAGGCCTTGAATAATTACTCATCATAAGAAAAGCGGGTGTGATAAATACGAAAACACCGCCCAGCACAGAGTTCAACATGACAATCGGATTAAAGCGGTCACCAGTACAAACAGCACATTTCATATTTTTCTCTCTTAGTTTTGTCAACGAAGTGCCTTTCTGTAAGCTGTGGTAAAATTCTCCCGTCTGAAATGTCTATGCCCTTCTATCAATCTGTTACGAAACTCCCAAGTACTACATTTATAGTGCATGATTGAATGTCATAGCAGATGTAGGCATTAACCAAAATAAAGATTACATAATGTTTTGTTATTAATATAAAGTCTTTTTTAAAAGTAACGTATTACAATTTTCTAGATAGAACAGTGGCGTGGCGTTCATATTTAAGCCTATAATCCTGTGCTTGCACATTATTGTTTAATAAAAAAAAATTAAAATTAATTCAGTCTGTCATTATGTACAAAAGAAAATAAAATACAAAATATTGCGAAAATAAAACAATTTTTTTTTCAAATCTTAACAGAGAAATTCGTCTCGCTATCAGTTATAAGCCAATGTGTTCGTCTAACTCGGATGATAAGCCGTGTACATTTGTGAGCCCAATACCTTTAAACTTTAAACCCAGACCCTATATGAATTCAGAACAAAATAAAATGGAATAATAGAAGGTGGCCTAGTTGATCGAGTTGTGGAAATCTCGGTCAATCCAGGTGCAGACCACGCTCGGTATTGCTAAACTTCTTGTTAAGCGGGACATTATTCCGAATGAGCTAATTGTTAATATATAATTTATAGACCATGTAGAAATAAGCAATAGAGTGGTTGCTTCACACATTACATCAGAGAACAAGATTGTTCGTTGAATGAGATTTTACGTCCAAGTTAAGAATGTTTCCCTGAAAATGAATATTAAGACCATCAGCTGTAGGTAAAGTAATAGACATTTTAACCTTTGCAGTGCGCTCAGGGCAATGTACAAGTAAGGTTCTTTAACGTTGCAGCACTGGCCACTGTGGAGGAGCATCAATTTCCATTTCTCGTCCGAAGGGCCCGTAGCAAAAAACCGAATTTTAACCCTTTTTACCCTGTTAATATTGATTTAGAATGCAGAAAAATGCACTAAATTGTTCCATTTTTAAAAAATTGCCGGGAAGGGTGGAGCATGCACCTGTAACAACTTAGTTAGGACGCGATAACGGCGCGTTTGGTGCCCGATTTGGCACCAGGCGTGCTCTTCCAGTCCTTTCACGCTACGCCACCGTAGAGGCTAGTTAAAACATTGCAGACAGGCCACATATATCAAAAGTACAAGCAAGAATACAAACTACAAATCAACCACAAGCCTAACGATTCATGTTTAATTCACTATCTCAAAATCAAAATATAAACTTTGAAAATTAAATAAAACGCACGAACTTCTAACACGGAAGTGAATTCAGGTGCTTTGGAAGGGCAAGCTCCTTCTGTCTAGTTACGTCTATAATTACCTGCCATGCGTGACATAACATGGGGCTCACTGGACCTTAACAATCACCTGCCATATTTTAGGAAATCGTGAGTGTACTAGCTCTCTAAAGGTCTCCGATAGTGCGCGTCAGGAAAAAGCAGATCAGAAATACATGGCTTCAGCTTGTGTTTAGTTTACAATGACTGACCGGGTCTTTTTGACAAAAATTGTATTCGACCGAAAGAAGTTGAATTTCATAAAATTTACACCCTAGGAAATATTTAAATTGCACGAGCGAGCGGGGGTGGGGGTGTTCGAGCTGTTGAAGTTAGAGTCATAGAGGTGCATTTACATAGCATATAGTAGGAATTTGGTCGGGGCGAGCAGACGATCGCGACTCCTTGTTATCCAGGGCATTCGAGGTATCGATGTTCGAGCAATCGAAATTTGACTGTACGTGCACATTCCTCGATTAATAAAATTGTCTATAACATCCAACCAACGAACCAACACAAATTCAATAAACACACCACTACTTGTGCAGTTCAACTACGTGGGCGATTTTATCATATCGCCAAAATAAAATATAGAGTTTGAATAATAAATACTAGTAGTGTGCAAATCACACCATGATCATATTTTTGTATTGACCCGTCATATACCATTTTTTAATTTAATCATAAAATACATTCAAAAATGTATTGTCATATATGATTTAAATCATGGTATATGGCAGATCAGTCCACCTATTCAAAATTTTTATTCAATAATTTGCTTTTGATACGCCTGTTCTCTACATCTCAACCAAGGTTTTTTTTTCACTTGGCTGTCAGTTCATGATCAGGTATGGTAAAGAAAATATTATTACCTGGAGAAAACAATGGACATTGGCAAACACATTGGCCAATTTTCAAACATAACAAACAACCATGAGTAGGATTCGAACCAAACACGGGCAGTAAAATACGCTGTTATACTTTACATACACAAGTCCCGTTACGTAACTTAGAAAACTTACATCAACAAAATTTTGCACTTTTTAATTATTATTCTCTTCACTATTCAACAATGTTTGATTCAATAGTTTGAATAGCGTATACATTTAAAATCCAGAATATAAACAACATACATTCAAAGCTCGGTGCAAGTTAAGAGTAGAATTTGTACCGCAAAGCTTGTTAACTTGGCAAAAAACCGCATACATGTAGAAAAACGCTTTGGTTATCAATCGTGGGAATTTCAGGGTGAAACATGTACAGATGATAGCGATTATATTTATATGAATTGGTATATTGAATAAAAAGTTAAACGCACATTATCCTTGTTCCCAAAGATAATACACACTTTTTCTGACATTACAATAACCTGTCTTTTTGTGACATTACAATTATCTGTCAAAAAAGACATCGTGCCCATGTAGATTTCTTGTACTGCCGATGATAACCCTTTCATGTTATAAACCTCTGATCGGGGTATTTAACTTGATGATATATTCATCGCTGGTCTCAAAATGAGCAGAAATAACAGTAGGCGTTTTTACGGGTCACACGGTTTCTGACGCGTTTTTCAACAAAGATTCCCGAAAGTTAAAACATTTTTACCCAGTACATTTATTATCTAAATACAATTAAAAAAAACACTTTTTTCCTTTCTAATGATATTAAACTTTTCATGTTTGACTTTAAAATTATGGGAAATAAAGACCATCCTTATCGCTATAAGACGCTATTTATTCCATATTGTGCACCTTATAGTGTTACTGACGATAGATATGACGTCACAGATACTTTTATCAATGACGTCATTAAAAGTTATTATTACGTCATGGAATTGACGGTTGAGAATCACATCAAGTGATTTATTATCGAATATTACTCTAAGCATGTCATAAACATCAAGTACTTGCTCAATAAAACACTATCAATATTTATACATAAAAACGACATAAATGTCGCTTTGGCACGGAACCCCTAAACGACTTTTGTGTCGTTTTGGCATTGAACTCTCGGACGACATAAATGTCGCATTGGCATTGAAAGGGTTAAACCCTACCATAGACTCATCAATAGATACATCTCTATTTAACTGGTAATTGGAGGGGAAGGAATGATTAAAAAGGTTTATGATGGGCCTTATTTTGTGTCCTGGATCATAATTAGCATGTCCTCTTGGATTGGCGGTATCATTATCATTGCAATGTAAAAATCTGAGAATATTTTGAAATCTGTTTCTACTGAGTATTTTCCCATATGAGGGGACGTGAAACAAAAAATACTCCTCCGACATGTTCCAATAAGATTCAATACTTGGTTTTTTAACTATGCCCATGCCAAGCAGCAAACCAAGGAAGGCTCGCATCATCCTCTGGTCAGTATCTTGCCATTCATTCATCCTGGAATATTGTGTTAGGGGTCGCACTATTGTTGGACCAGCGTAACGGTTTGTTTCGGCCACAAGGAGGTCTATTAAATTTACATTATTAATATGGTCCTGACAGATAATATCAAAATATTCAATGGGCGATGCCTCAACATTTAGTGCAGTTAGGGGCCCGGGAATCCGACTGAAAGGTCTTGGTGGAAAAGGGATCTCATACGAATCATCTACAGGCACATTTACCCAAGGACCAAATACACTACGTTGTGCTGTAGGCGGTGCATCTTCTTCGGCATCACTTTCTACTCCGCTTTCCACCTCGCTGATATCGGATTGTTCGTCCATTGTTCAGGAGCCGAAGTAACTTCGCGTTACTTTTTGACGTCATTTACGTCGCGATGACGTCATAATTTGACACGTTACGTCACTTCAAAATCACGCTCTTTCATTACCGTCTATCATAAACGTAATGATTTTAACATAAAACGATAACTTGACGATAAATTTGTCGTATTTAATTGCGATTATCATTTTTCCAAATGCAAGGACATATATGTCCTTCCGGCAGTAAGCCGGAAAGGACATATATGTCCTTCCGGCAGCAAGGGGGTTAAATTCCATAAAGTGTTACACATGGAAAATAATATTTGTTCACCGTCAATGGAGTTCCCCAAAACAGGATCATGTAGATCGAACCATTATGATGTCACACATGGAAAATAATATTTGTTCACCGTCAATGGAGTTCCCCAAAACAGGATCATGTATAGATCGAACCATTATGATGTCACACATGGAAAATAATATTTGTTCACCGTCAATGGAGTTCCCCAAAACAGGATCATGTATAGATCGAACCATTATGATGTCACACATGGAAAATAATATTTGTTCACCGTCAATGGAGTTTTCCTAAACAAAATCCATTAAAAGTGTTACACATGGAAAATAACATTGGCGCACCGTCAATTCCACCCCCCCAAAAAAAAAACGGAACCATGGTAGATTTAACATTGTGATGGGAATAACATTGGTACATCGTGAATGAAGGTTCTCCAGAACGGAGTTAGACATCAAACTCGTGATGAATTTTTAAATAATCATCTATATTGTATGTTAATGGATAGTCGGTAAGTGTAATTACAATTTGTAATAAATCAATTCGCCTATGTTTCAGTCTTTTTGATTGGTCAGATCTTTTCTGTTACGTTTGCATGAATGGATTTGTGGATGACACACAGACATAAATTTTGACTTCCTAGGTCATCGCGATGCTATATTGTTGTTTAAATTGTTGATTGTTGAATTACCAATTAATATGGAATCTGGTGAAACCCAGATAAAAGTCCTATTTCTATAGGGCTAGAGTGATCGCCTATCACAACGCCTTTTAATGTCCATAAGCTCGAATCACTTTGTCAATTCGCTTGCCGGATGTCTCCTCCCCCTTGAGTAATCCAATTAATTTCAACTTCCTCGATTCTTGAATCCCCTCGGTATAAGTGAATCAATCTTTACCGGAGCGTAAAGCACCATTTCTCCTCCCCACTCCAATTATTTAGTGCGCACATTGTATACTCTTTTTTTTATTATTTAATCATAAAACAAAAAGCGGTAGGTAAACAAGTTTGACCTGTCCACTTGACCTTTCATTTTAATTATTTATCACAGACCAATTACATCTATGTATAGGGAGCACAGGTGTTTATTTTGTAAAATTCATGAGATATACTCACCCCATAGAGTACACCTGTATTAACTTAGATCTTAACGCTACCCATTTATTGGTTGGACCCTCCTATATGAATAGTGGAAGTGCGTGGCCTAGTGGTTAAGGCGTTGGACTCATAATTCGAAGGTTCGATCCCTGGATCGTTCAATGTGTTGTGTCCTTGAGCAAGACACTTAATTTCACGTTGTTCCAGTTTACTCAGCTGAAAAATAAATGAGTACCAGCAAAATGCTGGGGGTTAACCCTGCGATGGACCGGCGTCCCATTCAGGGGAGAGTCTTGTACTCTCAGTCGCTTAACGCCACCGAAACCGGGATAAGCTCCGGCCTGATGGACCTAATGGCTCGGGACAGACTTTAACTTTAACTCCTATATGAATATTCCTAATGAAAGGTCAAACGGACAGGTCAAAGTTGTTTTCCTACATATGGCAATTGTATTGCAAAAGTTAAACACTTAGCTAACAAAAATGCATGCAAGTCAAAGTTCGACTGCCGAGTGTCACAGATACGGATTGCTAGTAGTCACAAACCTACTATTGTTCCAGGGAACTTATAGTCCGTGGGCTAGGTGGACCCACCGTGCACCCACCCACCCCCCAGGATCCTCCGACACCACTTTTTTTCTGGTACCTTAGGGTGTCTAGTAATGGAATCGGGATGTTTCCCAGAAATAAGTTGGGATGCTCTTAATGAAAAACTTCAATATTTAAGAGTACCTGAAAGTTTTCAGTAAATTTCTCTATTAGGGGTAGGGGAACGTTTTTATCTTTGTTTTCAATATTATTATGCAGATACAGATCATATTTGGTACCATTGTAAAGGGAACATATTCAGCTTTTATAAAATACAAAGTTGGTTGATGTAGCTGCTTCTATGTCGTCACCATGACGTCATAAACACAAGTTTTGAGGAAAAACGCTATAAAATCGTGTCAATTTATCCTTTATAAAATTATTTCTGTACAGCATAATAAAACACATTAAGACAAAGTATGTTTTGCATTTACTTAATGAATTGTAGTTATAAATGATCATATATTTTCATCTTCGATAAAAGACACCACTCTATTAGAAAAAATATATTAAAGATAGCCATTTTTAAAAAAAATGATCGAAACGGGGTAGGGGAACGTTTTTATCTTTGTTGTCGATGATATTATGCAGATATAGATCATATTTGGTATCATTGTAAAGGGAACAGCTTCAGCTTTTATAAAGTACAAACTTGATTGGTGTAGCTATTACTGTGACGTTTCTATGACGTCATAAACTCAATTTTTGAAGAAAAACACTATAGAATCATTTGAAATTATACTATATGAATTTATTTCTGTACCAACCAATAAAACACATTGAGACACTGTATGCTTTTCATTTACTTCATAAATTGGTGTTATAGATGATCAAAATTCTCATTTTAAAGAAAAGACGCCACTCTTTTATGAAAACTATATTGATTTGAAGATACCCTTTTATTTAAAATTGATCGAATCTTAAGATTAATAGTTTTCACGATTAAAGTGACCCAGTATGTTTCTTTGTATAAATAATAATAATATCATCATCATCATCATCATAATCATCATCATCATCATGGCATCATCATCACCATCATCATCATCATCATCAACATCATCATCATCATCATCAATTTTTCATACATTTATAACAATACAAATTTACAAAAATGCCCAACATCATCACCCATTATTCTATAGCCAACAAAAAGCTTAATTAATAATCTAAAGGGTATCTTTAAATCAATATATTTTTCATAAATTTAATAATAATAAATTTTTTTTCTTTAAAATGAGAATTTTGATCATCTATAACACCAATTTATGAAGTAAATGAAAAGCATACAGTGTCTCAATGTGTTTTATTGGGTGGTACAGAAATAAATTCATATAGTATAATTTCAAATGATTCTATAGCGTTTTTCTTCAAAAATTGAGTTTATGACGTCAAAGAAACGTCACAGTAATAGCTACACCAATCAAGTTTGTACTTTATAAAAGCTGAAGCTGTTCCCTTTACAATGATACCAAATATGATCTATATCTGCATAATATCATCGACAACAAAGATAAAAACGTTCCCCTACCCCGTTTCGATCATTTTTTTAAAAATGGCTATCTTTAATATAATTTTTCTAATAGAGTGGTGTCTTTTATCGAAGATGAAAATATATGATCATTTATAACTACAATTCATTAAGTAAATGCAAAACATACTTTGTCTTAATGTGTTTTATTATGCTGTACAGAAATAATTTTATAAAGGATAAATTGACACGATTTTATAGCGTTTTTCCTCAAAACTTGTGTTTATGACGTCATGGTGACGACATAGAAGCAGCTACATCAACCAACTTTGTATTTTATAAAACATCCCGATTCCATTACTAGACACCCTAAGGTACCAGAAAAAAGTGGTGTCGGAGGATCCTGGGGGGGGGGGGGGGGGGGGGGGGGGTGCACGGTGGGTCCACCTAGCCCACGGACTATTAGACAGTCGCTTTTTTATCTATTAAACTTTATGTTTAATGATTTATATTCAATGTTATACATTTTGAATCTAAAATATAAAAGCCCAAATAAATGTCGAAAAATTGGTGTTCTACAGCTGTCTGGGTTTGCTCAACATACCGAAAATTACCTGTTTTTCAAACACTGCACACATACCTTCTCGTTATCCGTGCCTCGTATGCAAATTTAAAGCATCGCATGAAGGGTAATTATTATACATATACATGAGCACGAGTAAAACCCGAACCGCACACCTGAAAGACAACCTTGTTGTACCCGTGTGATAATAATGAGTATGCAGGTCAACCAGGTGTGATATACGCTTATCTGAGGTACATTTAGTACAATACAGACCTGTCTAAAGTTTAACACTGACCTTACAAAAGGGAGTACAGTACAGACCTGTCTAAAGTTTAACACTGTCCTAACGAAAATGAGTACAGTACAGACCTGTCTAAAGTTTAACACTGACCTAACGAAAGGGAGTACAGTACAGACCTGTCTAAAGTTTAACAATGACCTAACGAAAATGAGTACAGTACAGACCTGTCTAAAGTTTAACACTGACCTAACGAAAGGGAGTACACTACAGACCTGTCTAAAGTTTAACACTGACCTAACGAAAATGAGTACAGTACAGACCTGTCTAAAGTTTAACACTGACCTAACGAAAGGGAGTACAGTAGAGACCTGTCTAAAGTTTAACACTGACCTAACGAAAGGGAGTACAGTAGAGACCTGTCTAAAGTTTAACACTGACCTAACGAAAGGGAGTACACTACAGACCTGTCTAAAGTTTAACACTGACCTAACGAAAGGGAGTACAGTAGAGACCTGTCTAAAGTTTAACACTGACCTAACGAAAGGGAGTACACTACAGACCTGTCTAAAGTTTAACACTGACCTAACGAAAGGGAGTACAGTAGAGACCTGTCTAAAGTTTAACACTGACCTAACGAAAGGGAGTACACTACAGACCTGTCTAAAGTTTAACACTGACCTAACGAAAGGGAGAATAGTACAGACCTGTCTAAAGTTTAACACTGACCTAACGAAAAGGAGTACACTACAGACCTGTCTAAAGTTTAACACTGACCTAACGAAAGGGAGTATAGTACAGACCTGTCTAAAGTTTAACACTGACCTAACGAAAAGGAGTACACTACAGACCTGTCTAAAGTTTAACACTGACCTAACGAAAGGGGGTATAGTACAGACCTGTCTAAAGTTTAACACTGACCTAACGAAAGGGAGTACAGTACAGACCTGTCTAAAGTTTAACACTGACCTAACGAAAGGGAGTACACTACAGACCTGTCTAAAGTTTAACACTGACCTAACGAAAGGGAGTACAGTAGAGACCTGTCTAAAGTTTAACACTGACCTAACGAAAGGGAGTACACTACAGACCTGTCTAAAGTTTAACACTGACCTAACGAAAGGGAGTACAGTAGAGACCTGTCTAAAGTTTAACACTGACCTAACGAAAGGGAGTACAGTACAGACCTGTCTAAAGTTTAACACTGACCTAACGAAAAGGAGTACACTACAGACCTGTCTAAAGTTTAACACTGACCTAACGAAAGGGAGTACAGTACAGACCTGTCTAAAGTTTAACACTGACCTAACGAAAAGGAGTACACTACAGACCTGTCTAAAGTTTAACACTGACCTAACGAAAGGGAGTACAGTACAGACCTGTCTAAAGTTTAACACTGACCTAACGAAAGGGAGTACAGTACAGACCTGTCTAAAGTTTAACACTGACCTAACGAAAGGGAGTACAGTAGAGACCTGTCTAAAGTTTAACACTGACCTAACGAAAGGGAGTACAGTAGAGACCTGTCTAAAGTTTAACACTGACCTAACGAAAGGGAGTACAGTAGAGACCTGTCTAAAGTTTAACACTGACCCAACGAAAGGGAGTACAGTAGAGACCTGTCTAAAGTTTAACACTGACCTAACGAAAGGGAGTACAGTAGAGACCTGTCTAAAGTTTAACACTGACCTAACGAAAGGGAGTACACTACAGACCTGTCTAAAGTTTAACACTGACCTAACGAAAGGGAGTACAGTAGAGACCTGTCTAAAGTTTAACACTGACCTAACGAAAGGGAGTACACTACAGACCTGTCTAAAGTTTAACACTGACCTAACGAAAGGGAGTACACTACAGACCTGTCTAAAGTTTAACACTGACCTAACGAAAGGGAGTACACTACAGACCTGTCTAAAGTTTAACACTGACCTAACGAAAGGGAGTACACTACAGACCTGTCTAAAGTTTAACACTGACCTAACGAAAGGGAGTACAGTAGAGACCTGTCTAAAGTTTAACACTGACCTAACGAAAGGGAGTACAGTAGAGACCTGTCTAAAGTTTAACACTGACCTAACGAAAATGAGTACACTACAGACCTGTCTAAAGTTTAACACTGACCTAACGAAAGGGAGTACACTACAGACCTGTCTAAAGTTTAACACTGACCTAACGAAAGGGAGTACAGTAGAGACCTGTCTAAAGTTTAACACTGACCTAACGAAAGGGAGTACACTACAGACCTGTCTAAAGTTTAACACTGACCTAACGAAAGGGAGTACACTACAGACCTGTCTAAAGTTTAACACTGACCTAACGAAAGGGAGTACAGTAGAGACCTGTCTAAAGTTTAACACTGACCTAACGAAAGGGAGTACACTACAGACCTGTCTAAAATTTAACACTGACCTAACGAAAGGGAGTACAGTAGAGACCTGTCTAAAGTTTAACACTGACCTAACGAAAGGGAGTACACTACAGACCTGTCTAAAGTTTAACACTGACCTAACGAAAATGAGTACACTACAGACCTGTCTAAAGTTTAACACTGACCTAACGAAAAGGAGTACAGTACAGACCTGTCTAAAGTTTAACACTGACCTAACGAAAAGAGTACAGTACAGACATGTCTAAAGTTTAACACTGACCTAACTAAAGGGAGTACAGTACAGACCTGTCTAAAGTTTAACACTGACCTAACGAAAGGGAGTACAGTACAGACCTGTCTAAAGTTTAACATTGACCTAACGAAAGGGAGTACAGTACAGACCTGTCTAAAGTTTAACACTGACCTAACGAAAGGGAGTGCAGTAGAGACCTGTCTAAAGTTTAACACTGACCTAACGAAAGGGAGTACAGTACAGACCTGTCTAAAGTTTAACATTGACCTAACGAAAGGGAGTACAGTACAGACCTGTCTAAAGTTTAACACTGAACTTACGAAAGGGAGTACAGTACAGACCTGTCTAAAGTTTAACATTGACCTAACGAAAGGGAGTGCAGTACAGAACTGTCTAAAGTTTAACATTGACCTAACGAAAATGAGTACAGTACAGACCTGTCTAAAGTTTAACATTGACCTAACGAAAGGGAGTACAGTACAGAACTGTCTAAAGTTTAACATTGACCTAACGAAAATGAGTACAGTACAGACCTGTCTAAAGTTTAACACTGTCCTAACGAAAGGGAGTGCAGTACAGACCTGTCTAAAGTTTAACACTGACCTAACGAAAGGGAGTACAGTACAGACCTGTCTAAAGTTTAACACTGACCTAACGAAAGAGAGTACAGTACAGACCTGTCTAAAGTTTAACACTGACCTAACGAAAATGAGTACAGTACAGACCTGCCTAAAGTTTAACACTGTCCTAACAAAAGGGAGTACAGTATAGACCTGTCTAAAGTTTAACACTGACCTAACGAAAGGGGGTATAGTACAGACCTGTCTAAAGTTTAACACTGACCTAACGAAAGGGAGTACAGTACAGACATGTCTAAAGTTTAACACTGACCTAACGAAAGGGAGTACAGTAAAGACCTGTCTAAAGTTTAACACTGACCTAACGAAAGGGAGTACAGTACAGACCTGTCTAAAGTTTAACTCTGTCCTAACGAAAGGGAGTGCAGTACAGACCTGTCTAAAGTTTAACACTGACCTAACGAAAGGGAGTACAGTACAGACCTGTCTAAAGTTTAACTCTGTCCTAACGAAAGGGAGTGCAGTACAGACCTGTCTAAAGTTTAACACTGACCTAACGAAAGGGAGTACAGTACAGACCTGTCTAAAGTTTAACACTGACCTAACGAAAGGGAGTACAGTACAGACCTGTCTAAAGTTTAACACTGACCTAACGAAAGGGAGTACAGTACAGACTTGTCTAAAGTTTAACACTGACCTAACGAAAGGGAGTACAGTACAGACCTGTCTAAAGTTTAACACTGACCTAACGAAAGGGAGTATAGTACAGACCTGTCTAAAGTTTAACACTGTCCTAACGAAAATGAGTACAGTACAGACCTGTCTAAAGTTTAACACTGACCTAACGAAAATGAGTACAGTACAGACCTGTCTAAAGTTTAACACTGACCTAACGAAAATGAGTACAGTACAGACCTGTCTAAAGTTTAACACTGACCTAACGAAAATGAGTACAGTACAGACTTGTCTAAAGTTTAACACTGACCTAACCGAAAGGGAGTGCAGTAGAGACCTGTCTAAAGTTTAACACTGACCTAACGAAAGGGAATACAGTACAGACCTGTCTAAAGTTTAACACTGTCCTAACGAAAATGAGTACAGTACAGACCTGTCTAAAGTTTAACACTGACCTAACGAAAATGAGTACAGTACAGACCTGTCTAAAGTTTAACACTGACCTAAGGAAAGGGAGTACAGTACAGACCTGTCTAAAGTTTAACACTGTCCTAACGAAAATGAGTACAGTACAGACCTGTCTAAAGTTTAACACTGACCTAACGAAAATGAGTACAGTACAGACCTGTCTAAAGTTTAACACTGACCTAACGAAAGGGAGTACAGTACAGATCTGTCTAAAGTTTAACACTGACCTAACAAAAGGGAGTACAGTACAGACCTGTCTAAAGTTTAACACTGACCTAACAAAAGGGAGTACAGTACAGACCTGTCTAAAGTTTAACACTGACCTAACGAAAGGGAGTACAGTACAGACCTGTCTAAAGTTTAACACTGACCTAACGAAAGGGAGTACAGTACAGACCTGTCTAAAGTTTAACACTGACCTAACGAAAATGAGTACAGTACAGACCTGCCTAAAGTTTAACACTGTCCTAACAAAAGGGAGTACAGTATAGACCTGTCTAAAGTTTAACACTGACCTAACGAAAGGGAGTACAGTACAGACCTGTCTAAAGTTTAACACTGACCTAACGAAAGGGAGTACAGTACAGACCTGTCTAAAGTTTAATACTGACCTAACGAAAGGGAGTACAGTACAGACCTGTCTAAAGTTTAACACTGACCTAACGAAAGGGAGTGCAGTACAGACCTGTCTAAAGTTTAACACTGACCTAACGAAAGGGAGTACAGTACAAACCTGTCTAAAGTTTAACACTGACCTAACGAAAGGGAGTACAGTACAGACCTGTCTAAAGTTTAACACTGACCTAACGAAAAGGAGTACAGTACAGATCTATCTATAGTTTAACACTGACCTAACGAAAGGGAGTATAGTACAGACCTGTCTAAAGTTTAACACTGACCTAACGAAAAGGAGTACAGTACAGACCTGTCTAAAGTTTAACACTGACCTAACGAAAAGGAGTACAGTACAGATCTATCTATAGTTTAACACTGACCTAACGAAAAGGAGTACAGTACAGACCTGTCTAAAGTTTAACACTGACCTAACGAAAGGGAGTACAGTACAGATCTATCTATAGTTTAACACTGACCTAACGAAAGGGAGTATAGTACAGACCTGTCTAAAGTTTAACACTGACCTTACAAAAGGGAGTACAGTACAGACCAGTCTAAAGTTTAACATTGACCTAACGAAAGGGAGTACAGTACAGACCTGTCTAAAGTTTAACACTGACCTAACGAAAGGGAGTACAGTACAGACCTGTCTAAAGTTTAACACTGACCTAACGAAAGGGAGTACAGTACAGACCTATCTAAAGTTTAACACTGACCTAACGAAAGGGAGTACAGTACAGACCTGTCTAAAGTTTAACACTGACCTAACGAAAGGGAGTACAGTACAGACCTGTCTAAAGTTTAACACTGACCTAACGAAAGGGAGTACAGTACAGACCTGTCTAAAGTTTAACACTGACCTAACGAAAGGGAGTACAGTACAGACCTGTCTAAAGTTTAACACTGACCTAACGAAAGGGAGTACAGTACAGACCTGTCTAAAGTTTAACACTGACCTAACGAAAGGGAGTACAGTACAGACCTGTCTAAAGTTTAACACTGTCCTAACGAAAGGGAGTATAGTACAGACCTATCTAAAGTTTAACACTGTCCTAACGAAAGGGAGTACAGTACAGACCTGTCTAAAGTTTAACACTGACCTAACGAAAGGGAGTACAGTACAGACCTGTCTAAAGTTTAACACTGTCCTAACGAAAGGGAGTATAGTACAGACCTATCTAAAGTTTAACACTGTCCTAACGAAAGGGAGTACAGTACAGACCTGTCTAAAGTTTAACACTGACCTAACGAAAGGGAGTATAGTACAGACCTATCTAAAGTTTAACACTGTCCTAACGAAAGGGAGTACAGTACAGACCTGTCTAAAGTTTAACACTGTCCTAACGAAAGGGAGTACAGTACAGACCTGTCTAAAGTTTAACACTGTCCTAACGAAAGGGAGTATAGTTCAGACCTGTCTAAAGTTTAACACTGACCTAACGAAAGGGAGTACAGTACAGACCTGTCTAAAGTTTAACACTGACCTAACGAAAGGGAGTACAGTACAGACCTGTCTAAAGTTTAACACTGACCTAACGAAAGGGAGTACAGTACAGACCTGTCTAAAGTTTAACACTGTCCTAACGAAAGGGAGTATAGTACAGACCTATCTAAAGTTTAACACTGTCCTAACGAAAGGGAGTACAGTACAGACCTGTCTAAAGTTTAACACTGACCTAACGAAAGGGAGTACAGTACAGACCTGTCTAAAGTTTAACACTGACCTAACGAAAGGGAGTACAGTACAGACCTGTCTAAAGTTTAACACTGACCTAACGAAAGGGAGTACAGTACAGACCTGTCTAAAGTTTAACACTGTCCTAACGAAAGGGAGTATAGTACAGACCTATCTAAAGTTTAACACTGTCCTAACGAAAGGGAGTACAGTACAGACCTGTCTAAAGTTTAACACTGACCTAACGAAAGGGAGTACAGTACAGACCTGTCTAAAGTTTAACACTGTCCTAACGAAAGGGAGTATAGTACAGACCTATCTAAAGTTTAACACTGTCCTAACGAAAGGGAGTACAGTACAGACCTGTCTAAAGTTTAACACTGACCTAACGAAAGGGAGTATAGTACAGACCTATCTAAAGTTTAACACTGTCCTAACGAAAGGGAGTACAGTACAGACCTGTCTAAAGTTTAACACTGTCCTAACGAAAGGGAGTATAGTACAGACCTGTCTAAAGTTTAACACTCTCCTAACGAAAGGGAGTAAAGTACAGACCTGTCTAAAATTTAACACTGACCTAACGAAAGGGAGTACAGTACCGCACTGTCTAAAGTTTAACCCTGACCTAACGAAAGGGAGTATAGTACAGACATGTCTAAAGTTTAACACTGACCTAACGAAAGGGAGTATAGTACAGACCTGTCTAAAGTTTAAAACTGACCTAACGAAAGGAAGTACAGTACAGACCTGTCTAAAGTTTAACACTGAC
Organism: Anadara kagoshimensis; assembly: GCA_021292105.1. NCBI lineage: Eukaryota > Metazoa > Mollusca > Bivalvia > Arcoida > Arcidae > Anadara > Anadara kagoshimensis. The sequence goes on from CM037874.1 coordinate 43,002,046, forward strand.
CTAACGAAATGGAGTAAAGTACAGACCTGTCTAAAGTTTAACACTGACCTAACGAAAGGGAGTATAGTACAGACCTGTCTAAAGTTTAACACTGAACTAACGAAAAGGAGTATAGTACAGACCTGTCTAAAGTTTAACACTGACCTCACGAAAGGGAGTACAGTACAGACCTATCTAAAGTTTAACACTGACCTAACGAAAGGGAGTACAGTAAAGACCTGTTTAAAGTTTAACACTGACCTAACGAAAGGGAGTACAGTAAAGACCTGTCTAAAGTTTAACACTGACCTAACGAAAGGGAGTACAGTACAGACCTGTCTAAAGTTTAACACTGACCTAACGAAAGGGAGTACAGTAAAGACCTGTTTAAAGTTTAACACTGACCTAACGAAAGGGAGTACAGTACAAACCTGTCTAAAGTTTAACACTGACCTAACGAAAGGGGGTACAGTACAGACCTGTCTAAAGTTTAACACTGACCTAACGAAAGGGAGTACAGTATAAACGTGTTTAAAGTTTAACACTGTCCTAACGAAAGGGAGTACAGTGTAGACCTGTCTAAAGTTTAACACTGACCTAACGAAAGGGAGTACAGTACAAACCTGTCTAAAGTTTAACACTGACCTAACACAAGGGAATACAGTACAGACCTGTCTAAAGTTTAACACTGACCTAACAAAATAAGTACAGTACAGACCTGTCTAAAGTTTAACACTGACCTAACGAAAGGGAGTACAGTACAGACCTGTCTAAAGTTTAACACTAACCTAACAAAAGGGAGTATATTACAGATCTGTCTAAAGTTTAACACTGACCTAACGAAAGGGTGTACAGTAAAGACCTGTCTCAAGTTTAACCCTGACCTAACAAAAGGGAGTACAGTACAGACATGTCTAAAGTTTAACACTGACCTAACGAAAGGGAGTACAGTACAGACCTGTCTAAAATTTAACACTGACCTAACGAAAGGGAGTACAGACCTGTCTAAAGTTTAACACTGTCCTAACGAAAGGGAGTACAGTACAGACCTGTCTAAAGTTTAACACTGTCCTAACGAAAGGGAGTATAGTTCAGACCTGTCTAAAGTTTAACACTGACCTAACGAAAGGGAGTACAGTACAGACCTATCTAAAATTTAACACTGTCCTAACGAAAGGGAGTACAGTACAGACCTGTCTAAAGTTTAACACTGTCCTAACGAAAGGGAGTATAGTACAGACCTGTCTAAAGTTTAACACTCTCCTAACGAAAGGGAGTAAAGTACAGACCTGTCTAAAATTTAACACTGACCTAACGAAAGGGAGTACAGTACCGCACTGTCTAAAGTTTAACACTGACCTAACGAAAGGGAGTACAGTACCGCACTGTCTAAAGTTTAACACTGACCTAACAAAAGGGAGTACAGTACAGACCTGTCTAAAGTTTAACACTCTCCTAACGAAAGGGAGTACAGTACAGATCTGTCTAAAGTTTAACACTGAACTAACGAAAGGGAATACAGTACAGACCTGTCTAAAGTTTAACACTGTCCTAACGAAAGGGAGTACAGTACAGACCTGTCTAAAGTTTAACACTGACCTAACAAAAGGGAGTACAGTACAAACCTGTCTAAAGTTTAACACTGTCCTAACGAAAGGGAGTACAGTACAGACCTGTCTAAAGTTTAACACTGACCTAACAAAAGGGAGTACAATACAGACCTGTCTAAAGTTTAACACTGACCTAACGAAAGGGAGTACAGTACAGACCTGTCTAAAGTTTAACACTCTCCTAACGAAAGGGAGTACAGTACAGATCTGTCTAAAGTTTAACACTGAACTAACAAAAGGGAGTACAGTACAGACCTGTCTAAAGTTTAACACTGACCTAACGAAAGGGAGTACAGTACAGACATGTCTAAAGTTTAACACTGACCTAACGAAAGGGAGTATAGTACAGACCTGTCTAAAGTTTAAAACTGACCTAACGAAAGGAAGTACAGTAGCAAGACCTGTCTAAAGTTTAACACTGACCTAACGAAAGGGAGTACAGTACAGACCTGTCTAAAGTTTAACACTGACCTAACGAAAGGAGTATAGTACAGACCTGTCTAAAGTTTAACACTGACCTAACGAAAGGGAGTACAGTACAGACCTCTCTAAAGTTTAACACTGACCTAACGAAAAGGGAGTACAGTAAGACCTGTTTAAAGTTTAACACTGACCTAACGAAAGGGAGTACAGTAAAGACCTGTCTAAAGTTTAACACACTGACCTAACGAAAGGGAGTACAGTAAGACCTGTCTAAAGTTTAACACTGACCTAACGAAAGGGAGTACAGTAAAGACCTGTTAAAGTTTAACACTGACCTAACGAAAGGGAGTACAGTACAAACCTGTCTAAAGTTTAACACTGACCTAACGAAAGAGGGTACAGTACAGACCTGTCTAAAGTTTAACACTGACCTAACGAAAGGGAGTACAGTAAACGTGTTTAAAGTTTAACACTGTCCTAACGAAAGGGAGTACAGTGTAGACCTGTCTAAAGTTTAACACTGACCTAACGAAAGGGAGTACAGTACAAACCTGTCTAAAGTTTAACACTGACCTAACAAAAGGGAATACAGTACAGACCTGTCTAAAGTTTAACACTGACCTAACAAAATAAGTACAGTACAGACCTGTCTAAAGTTTAACACTGACCTAACGAAAGGGAGTACAGTACAGGCCTGTCTAAAGTTTAACACTAACCTAACAAAAGGAGTATAGTACAGATCTGTCTAAAGTTTAACACTGACCTAACGAAAGGGTGTACAGTAAAGACCTGTCTCAAGTTTAACCCTGACCTAACAAAAGGGAGTACAGTACAGACATGTCTAAAGTTTAACACTGACCTAACAAAAGGGAGTACAGTACAGACCTGTCTAAAGTTTAACACTGACCTAACGAAAGGGAGTACAGTACAGACCTGTCTAAAATTTAACACTGACCTAACGAAAGGGAGTACAGACCTGTCTAAAGTTTAACACTGTCCTAACGAAAGGGAGTATAGTTCAGACCTGTCTAAAGTTTAACACTGACCTAACGAAAGGGAGTACAGTACAGACCTATCTAAAGTTTAACACTGTCCTAACGAAAGGGAGTATAGTACAGACCTGTCTAAAGTTTAACACTGTCCTAACGAAAGGGAGTATAGTACAGACCTGTCTAAAGTTTAACACTCTCCTAACGAAAGGGAGTAAAGTACAGACCTGTCTAAAATTTAACACTGACCTAACGAAAGGGAGTACAGTACCGCACTGTCTAAAGTTTAACACTGACCTAACGAAAGGGAGTACAGTACCGCACTGTCTAAAGTTTAACACTGACCTAACAAAAGGGAGTACAGTACAGACCTGTCTAAAGTTTAACACTGACCTAACGAAAGGGAGTACAGTACAGACCTGTCTAAAGTTTAACACTGACCTAACGAAAGGGAGTACAGTACCGCACTGTCTAAAGTTTAACACTGACCTAACTAAAGGGAGTACAGTACAGAACTGTCTAAAGTTTAACACTGACCTAACGAAAATGAGTACAGTACAGACCTGTCTAAAGTTTAACACTGACCTAACGAAAGGGAGTACAGTACAGACATGTCTAAAGTTTAACTCTGTCCTAACGAAAGGGAGTACAGTACAGACCTGTCTAAAGTTTAACTCTGTCCTAACGAAAGAGAGTACAGTACAGACCTGTCTAAAGTTTAACACTGTCCTAACGAAAGGGAGTATAGTACAGACCTGTCTAAAGTTTTACACTGACCTAACGAAAGGGAGTACAGTACAGATCTGTCTAAAGTTTAACACTGACCTAACGAAAGGGAGTACAGTACAGACCTGTCTAAAGTTTAACACTGTCCTAACGAAAGGGAGTACAGTACAGACCTGTCTAAAGTTTAACACTGACCTAACGAAAATGTGTACATTACCACGCTGTCTAAAGTTTAACAATGACCTAACGAAAGGGAGTACAGTACAGCGCTGTCTAAAGTTTTACACTGACCTAACGAAAGGGAGTACAGTACAGATCTGTCTAAAGTTTAACACTGACCTAACGAAAATGAGTACAGTACCACACTGTCTAAAGTTTTACACTGACCTAACGAAAGGGAGTACAGTACAGATCTGTCTAAAGTTTAACACTGACCTAACGAAAGGGAGTACAGTACAGACCTGTCTAAAGTTTAACACTGACCTAACGAAAGGGAGTACAGTACAGACATGTCTAAAGTTTAACACTGACCTAACGAAAGGGAGTATAGTACAGACCTGTCTAATGTTTAACACTGACCTAACAAAAAGGAGTACAGTACAAACATGTCTAAAGTTTAACACTGACCTAATGAAAGGGAGTACAGTACAGACCTGTCTAAGTTTAACACTGACCTAACGAAAGGGAGTACAGTACAGACCTGTCTAAAGTTTAACACTGACCTAACGAAAGGGAGTACAGTACAGAACTGTCTAAAGTTTAACATTGACCTAACAAAAATGAGCACAGTACAGACCTGTCTAAAGTTTAACACTGACCTTACAAAAGGGAGTACAGTACAGACCTGTCTAAAGTTTAACACTGACCTAACGAAAGGGAGTACAGTACAGACCTGTCTAAAGTTAACACTGACCTAACGAAAGGGAGTACAGTACAGACCTGTCTAAAGTTTAACACTGACCTAACGAAAATGAGTACAGTACAGACCTGTCTAAAGTTAAACACTGACTTTACAAAAGGGAGTACAGTACAGACCTGTCTAAAGTTTAACACTGACAACAAAAATGAGTACAGTACAGACCTGTCTAAAGTTTAACACTGACAACAAAAGGGAGTACAGTACAGACCTGTCTAAAGTTTAACACTGACCTAACGAAAGGGGGTACAGTACAGACCTGTCTAAAGTTTAACACTGACAACAAAAGGGAGTACAGTACAGACCTGTCTAAAGTTTAACAATGACCTAACGAAAGGGAGTACAGTACAGACCTGTCTAAAGTTTAACACTGACCTAACGAAAATGAGTACAGTACAGACCTGTCTACAGTTTAACACTGACCTAACGAAAACGAGTCGACGCAGGGTTGTCGAGTGGTCAGATATGGCTAACTAGTGGTAAAAAAGCTGCCGAGAGATCGAAAGGTGTAGAGATATAGTAGTTGAGATAAGCTGTCGATTCGAGTTAGCTAAGTGTTAAACTTTTAACAGGTCTGTACTTTAACTTATACAGTAGCCATACGCTATTAAGTATTTTACCAGTAACAGCCTGCTGGATTTAATCAGTCTGATCACCAGATAGTAATTAATTAAACAGCTTACCTTTAAAATATCTAACGCATATAAAATGTCAAAATGGCGCTAAAGTCAAAGGGATGTAAGCTGTTCCATTAGAAGAATTGTCTAAAAATACCAAAAATAAGCACTTTCACGCCAAAATATGGTGTATTTCGGGATTAATTAGGGTGGAAACAGGTATTTTTAAAACATACATCCAGACCCCACACCTGACCTTTTACAAGTTTTTAAAGGCGGGCACTGGAAAAAAGTTCATTATGTATAACTCTTTTATTCCCAAATTTGACACATCGTCTCACGTTGTAGACTGACTAATCAGCCAACAAGACAAAAAATAAAATCAGGGTTCAGTGGACTGGTTAGTCGGACTGCTCAGGTAAGTTAAGGGATATCCAAGTAGGAAAATTCAACTGAAAACCATTTGGTGAATGAGGGGTACAATTATGAATTTACTTACACAAGTGTGAAGAGTAATAAATTAAAAAAGCAGGGATTGATAATGTAAGAATTTTTAAAATACTTGTTGCATTTCTTTATAGAAATTGTGCAAAAATACATGTATTGGGGAAAAATAGTTTTCACCTTGTAAAACGAATTAATTTAAAAAAATAAAAGGATATTAATATAATCAACGTCATAGAGCAGTGCAAAGGGGCCAGAGTTTGTTTAAAAAATGAGGTTTCTGAAAACTTGACAATTTACGGTTGAGGTTATCTAATTTTTTTTTCCTTTTAAAAATATTTGTACCAGGCGTGATATTTATGTTCTAAGGCCACTAATAATCCAAAATACAACAAGTCATTAAAAGTGCACGGTCACACAATACTGTTCTATTTGAATTGAGGTGAATATTGTTTGGTTTGAACAATGTTGAACTATATATAGCCGAATATGCCTCAACAATAATCAAGTAATATACAAACTTAGCTTTTATAATCTTCCCTTGGATCGTTGGTAGCCTTAAAATATGAACTATCACGCCTGGTACATGCATTTTAAAAGGAAAACAAAACATAGAAATGGCGTTTAACGCCACAGCAATGAATATTTCACTTTTCTCGCATATGTGACTGATTATTATCACGGAATAAGGGGTGCGATACTAGTATTTTTTTCCATATTGCACCCTGGGTGAGCACGTGTAGGGTATATCAATAATTTTGTTTTAATTTCGTCCCATCTACCTTACACCAGTTCACAGTCAGTTTAGGCACAAAACCACAGTGTGGGACCGCCGAAAATAATTTACAGGAAGTTGCGAGAGATTCCAGTTGGTATCACACCATGGTGTATTACAAACTATGTTAAGTAGAGTGTTCGCTCCGAGTGGGAGGTCGTGGGTTCGATTACCGGCCGGGTCTGACCCAAGACTTGAAAGTGGGTGGTGACTGTTCTTTTGCCAAGCACTCGGCATTACGAAATGAAAGTCAGGGTTCTTTCGGATAGGATCTTAAAATAAACGAGGTACTGTGTCACGGTGGGCTTGGCACATTAAAAAAAGCCTTGTGTATAATGCCACCAGCGCAACTCACAGGCATAATTTCTGAACCTTTGTCTATAGCTGGCGAAGTCTCAATATAAATGAAATATTCTTGACTGGGACGATAAACACCATTACTCAACTCAAATCACCTTATTTTGTGCCTGAAGTTTAATTCAACAATATCTTCAAGGTGCAAAGAAAAGTTATCCCTAAAACTTTAAACGGTTCATTAGTCCAACTCATGTTGTATTCTTCACATAACTTTTTAGTGCTAAATCGTTTTCAGCCAATCAAAAAAAATTTAGTCTTATTTAGTTGGGACGTAAAGTGGAGAATTTTAAAAACTGCAGAATCAGAGATAATATGTTTCTCACAGAAGACTCTGTTCCAACAAAAACAAACATACTAATCCATGTCCTAAACACAATCCAGAAGCAAAGTAAAAACTTGATATACGAAGCAAGGATGGAACCGAAACAGTAATTTTTCTTCAACGACTTGGCTCATGTAAGCAAAAGAATCATTTATTTGTACCCGTCATATTGAAATCTATAAAATATTTTGCGATCTTGCTTTCTCCGAAATAGGCTAAATAATCAAAAACAAACATACTAATCCATGTCCGAATCATAATCCAGAAGCAAAGTAAAAACTTTGGAACTGACAAGTTAGGTTAGACAAGTGAACTTTCACCAGGGAAATTTAGGACGGGTGCTCCGGAAGGGTAAGCACCTCCAGTTTAGCTAGCTACAGCCGCCACGTGTGTAATCAAAATTGTGTGAAAGGAACATGGAACTACGAGACGTCAAATATATCCAGGGCAATCCTGGACACAGAGACATCAAACTTATCAACAATACTGTGATGACGGCCATAAAACTTTTTAGAGCCTTGATAAGACTAGGCTTGCAATATCCCCGAGTCAACAATTTATTTGCAAGCAGCCTACTTCGTTGTACAAAGTCCCCGTAGTGGTAACAAGCTCTATCATAGCGTATTAATTGGGAAACAAATACACCATAAGCAGGAGAAGCAGGCATATTGCTGCATAAAAAGGAAAGTTGACAATAGAAAAATTGAAGTCATCACGTTTGTCATAAAGTTTCAAATGTAGTCTCGTGTGCATCATAATTCAGGTATAAGTCTAAATATGAAGCAGAACTTGAGGAATCGGTCGTGTCTTTTATTTCAAGCTCACTAGGATAGACGAAATTTACATAGTCTCCAAATTTAGGATTGTTAAGAGACAGAACGTGATCTATATATCTGTATGTTGAGTTGAATGATTTGGCGACAGTTTTCTTTCCAGATTTAACAAGGTTCTGCATAAATTCTGCTTCTAAATAAACAGTAATCTGGCTTTTTTGATAGGATAATTTCTAAACCAGGTTAATCTCTTTTTGTCTGGGTGATAAACTCTATATACATCAACTAAATTGAACTCTTTTTTTAAAATTTTTACACAGCTTTTATTTTTTGTATTGTTGACAATTTTTATAATTGAAACAATCTTTTCTGATCTTGAACAATATTCCAATCCCCTATGATGGACCGGCGTCCCATTCAGGGGAGAGACTTGTACTCTCAGTCGCTTAACGCCACCGAAACCAGGATAAGCTCCGGCCTGATGGGCCTAACTTTAACTTTAACTTAACTCATTTGTAAGAAAGTAATTTTCTAAACAAGGATGCTAAACCTCGTGAATTACTATTGCCCGGCTAAAATGATAGTCTAGAACCCGTTCTGATCTCCCCTGATTTAGAATTGATCCATCAAAATGTGTTTCTTGTAAACAGTATATTGATGGGTTTTTTTTGCGAATAATTAAAAACATCTTTTCTTTTTTTAAAATCATATAGCCCTCTACGATTGAGGGATAATATTTTTAGTATATCACTCATAACTTATATAAATAACCCAATATATCCAAAAAGGATCTACGTTCATAATCGCTGACAACTCGAAAAGTTCCATTATAAATAGGCGAATCTCATTCTTACAACCTTATATAATTAAGTTCATGAATAATCCAATCTTTTTCGAGGTCTTTGGTCAATTCCTTGACTAGTCTGAAATAAAAAAACATCAACATGTTACATGATTTTTAAGTTTTTAACAGTAATATTTTTTGCTGAATATAATGTAAACATTTAATTTATTTTCGCGGTATAGAATATTTAGACATATCCGCATAGTTAGTTAGGCCATAATAATTTAATACCTAGATTTTCATCCAATTTATTTTTTCAAAATAGGGGCGGGGCGGATTTTATTTTTTTATTTTATTTTTCAGAATCTCCCGCAGACTGCTGAAAATGAAGAAAAAATACGAATATAAACAAATATAAACAATCACAACCTTTTACTCAACAACATTTTAAAGAACACAATGTATTCCATGTGTTTTAAACCAACTAAAAAAAATATCAGTATATAAAATAAAAACTTTTTTTGTTTAGTTATAAAATAAAAATACAAACGTTTGGAATGACTAGATATTAAAATACATGAAAACATGTAAGCGGAGTTCATATTAAATTCCGGGACTGAATGCTATGAATGCGACTAGATTCATATTTAACATAACTTTGAGATTCATTTTTAAATATAACTTTTAAACTACATTCCTAACAATAAAAATCTCAACGGTGTCGATCGATGCATAGTTAGACGGATGGTGTCTTTGAAAAAGAAAACAATGTATCAAACCATGTATTGCTCAGTAAAAATGGCAGAACATAATAATTCCATAAATATATGAAAAAGACAATCAGTAATTAAAATTTAATAAAGTTTTATAAATTGTACCTGATCGATCGTTGTTTGTCATTTTGAATAGAGAGAAAGCAGACTATGAGGGGGTTCATTCTAGTGTTAGTATGTAACTGGATCATTTGCTGTTAAGTCTGGTTTTTAATAATCTGCTGATTATCATTTACTATATACTCGTTTCATGTTAATTTTACTTCCAAATCGGTAAAGTATTTAAAATTCACATGCTCAGTTTGCACACGGCACTGTACCATTTATCTCCCTTTCATGGAAACGAAATGTAATCGATAAATCAGTTTTAAAATATGACAGAATACCGCAAAATACAAAAATACTTTATTATACCCTTCCAAATAAATTAAAGTTACCGTAGATTTTATAAAGAATTAGCTAAATCCACCTGTCATTGTTGTTTTTTTCATAAAAAGTTTTGATTTTACAAGGTAGGATGCAAACTTCCCGGACTACTAGTTTTTATTTGTATTTACCAGATCAGTTCGCCAGATTGCACAAATTATTGGATGCATCCCGCCGCAATATTTTACTATATTCCCATACATATTCCAAAAATTTATTCTCTATGTACATATGTAACCAAATGCATTACCCGTCTCAAAATACAAATCTCACGATAAAAACAGATATATTTCTTTCACGTTCATTTAGCAGGCGCACTACTTCCATGCGTACTTATTTCATAGAAAAGAAGTCCGATCTTCTTAGCAGAAAGCGATAGCAATGTACGCTTTCACTGTCGTGAACGCCGTACAACAAACAGACTCGTACCCAGCTGAATAATATGTGAATTCCACAGGTGAATTACATGCGAGATTTTTTCTCACAAATACAGACTTTAAAATGTGATCAGATTCAGTATCCACATCATCAAAGACACCACAATACCAGTCTCATCTTGATTAAATTCAATATACGATCCCAACAAGAGGCCCATGGGCCTGATACGCTCACCTGATAACTAATGGCTAGCTGATAGATTTCAAGAAAACATAATTACTGAAACCCCAAGGACTTTTCTTTACATCATAATGACTGTGTATCAATACCTACAACATTCTAATATACATGCCCATACAAAAAGTTTATAGTTTTCAAGATAATAAACCATTTCGGTATTGTGTCGTATCTGTGACCTAGACCTTTGAACCCATGACCTTTTTCTGTACATAAAAATGGTCGTTGTATCAATACCTACAACATTCTAATATACAAGCCTATACAAAAAGTTTATAGTTTTTGAGATAATTAACTATTGAGGTATTGTTTAGCATCTGTGACCTTGACCTTTGAACCCATGACCCATGATCTTTTTCTATACATCAAAATGATCGTTGTATCAATACCTACAACATTCTAATATACATGCCTATACGAAAAGTTTATAGTTTTCGAGATAATAAACCACTTCGGTATTGTTTCGCATCTGTGACCTTGACCTTTGAAAACACGACCTTTTTCTATACATCAAAATGATCGTTGTATCAATACCTACAATATTCTAATATACATGCATATACAAAAAGTTGATAATTTTCGAGATATTAACCATTTTGGTATTGATTTGCATCTGTTACCTTGACCTTTGAAACCATGACCTTTTTCTATACATCAAAATGATCAATGTATTGATACCTTAAACATTCTAATATACATGCCTATACAAAAACTTTATAGTTGTCAAGATAATAAACCATTTCGGTATTGTGTCGTATCTGTGACCCAGACCTTTGAACCCATGACCCTTTTCTATACATCAAAATGATCGTTGTATCAATACTTACAACATTCTAATATACATGCTTATACAAAAAGTTTATAGTTTTCGAGATAATTAACCATTTTGGTATTGTTTTGCATCTGTGACCTTGACCTTTGAACCCATGACCTTTTCTATATATAAAATGATCGTTGTATCAATACCTACATTCTAATATACATGGCTATACAAAAAATTTATAGTTTTCAAATAATTAACCATTTCAGTATTGTTTTGCATCTGTGACCTTGACCTTTGAATTGCAATCGAAACCGTACAAGAGTTCAAAATCCGAAAATAAAATAAATCGGGGCGGGTGTTAAAATAGGGGGTGGGCTGGGATGACAATCTAGGTATTAATTTATTATGGCCATAGTTAAATTTTTGCATTTGTAAAATACAGACTTTAACGAAATAAGCATAACACAATAATTTTCAGATCGTATTATAATCATGCACAACAAATGACAGCGAAATAAGCGAAAATTAGTACATGAGTACACCGCGAAAATAAATACATTTACAGTAATATGTAATTATTATCATATAATTATAGGAATACATTCTGTACAGTAATTAAAACTAATGGTGTATTTGTATCTCAATTAATAGGCTATAGTAGAGCTTGTTTACACTACAGGGAAGCAGCCTGCTTGCAAATAAATTGTTGACTTGGGGATATTGCAAGCCTAGGCTTATAAAGGCCCTCAAAAAGTTTTAAGGCCGTCATTACAGTATTGTTTATAAGTTTGATGTCTCTGTGTCCAGGATTGCTCTGGATATATTTGACATCCCATAGTTACATGTTCCTTTCACACAATTTTGATTACATATGTAGCAGGTCTAAATAGCTAAACAGGAGGTGCTTACCTATCTTGAGTACCCAGGCTTACTTCCCTGACTTTTCAGTTCGAAGGTTTTTACTTTGCTTCTGGATTGTGATTTGGACATGGGTTTGTTTGTTTTTCATTCACTTAAATGTTTGTTTATCATTCACCTAAAATAGCACATTAAAAATGGTGGTCCACAATTTTAAAGCAAAATTAAAACTCAGAAAATTGACAAATTAAGTTAAATATTTTGACAAAGTTTTGATCCTTTTGCAATCAACACTAGTCTGTCGGCGGATCAAACCCACGGCCTCCACCTTACGGAGTGAGCACTCTGAGCTATTACAGTGGTCCTCCTACATAAAGAGAAGATACAAATGTACTTACTTATAAATACAACAAAAACAATCATCACTATACTCATGCAATGATTCATCTATCTTCTCATTTCTCTCGAGACTTTGTAAGAAAAGGCCTATTTGTTTACCCTGTCCATGCATATAATCAAAAAAAACCATTGCTTCAGCATATTCTTTACCTGTAAAAATTTAAAAATCATGAATTCAATTCACTAGACATCCCTGAGGATATTGTTAAGCCAGAATGCAATACATAGCATCATCAGAGAACAATTGTTCATTAAAAATTATCTTCTTAAATTTTTAAATTCCTCAAAGTGGCAGACATTTTTACCTTTGCAGTGTGTTAAGAGCAATTTCAGACAGGGTTCTCTAATGTGCCACAACTGCCGTGGCACAGGACATTGAGTTTAAATGTTTATTCCAAAGGACCCTGTTACATTCATTTCTAAATGCAGAATGCTTGGTGAAAGAACTGTCACAAACTCCCATATATCAAGTGAGCACTCGGAGATACTGTAGTGATAAACTGTGTGTTTAAAAATTTTGAGAATAAACACAACAACAAATACTGTATTTCATGGTGAGGTATAGACAAAATCATTCCCCCAAAAAACTCAGAGAGCACTTGGTAACAGATCACAGACAGTATCGCTCACTGCCTAGGTCCGAATCCAACTCTTGCAGATTCTTGTTTGAGAAAGGTAATCAGTCCACTTGTCACTGGTCTGTTGTCTTTTCTAAATATTCCAATTCCCTCCACCATCCTTAAACCATAACAATAACTTATACACATATGATTTTTTCCCAATATAATCTAACTGCAAAGTTATGAATTAACCCTTTCCCATTCTGGACTAAATGCTAGGTTTACATTTCAATGCATGTCTAAAAGATGCAAATTACATGATATTTGTAAGAGACAGTGTTGTGTTTTATAGTACCACTGAAAAACATATATTGCAGACAAGATTTAATCAAAGTACTGAAAGCAGACGGCTCATTGATTGCAAAGAACCTCATTACTGTAAAGAAATTATTGGTAATTGTGTATTCAATCCATTTTATTTAATTCAATATTGAACTGATGGAAAAATTAACATACACACAATAAATAAATATATATATATTGTTTAACATCCTTGGGACAGTAAGAAAACAAAACTTTCAAGAGAATCAAAATCCCTGGATTTGAATTTCTAGTCACACTGGCGAACCTACGTCATAGACGCGACTTCGTAAACACAACAATGGCGGCCAAACGATCGACTCGCGGTGAGTTTTCCATACTTCCCATCAGTTTATAGTTATCTCAATATGCCTAAAGAAGGCAGAATAACCTCACAAACGATCGGTTGATGTATATATATTCTTAGAGCTGCTAGTTTTTTCAAACATTCGCGTCAAAGTAAATTTTTGTACCACGATGCCGGGCACACTTTTCACGACGGCAAAGGAAAAAGTTGTATTTTCACCATTTAAACTCGTCCTACTGACTATAATGTTACAAACGGAATATGAATAAACTAAAGGCAATATGTATCAAAGGAAAAAGTCCAAAAACTGGGCCTAATAACGGCTATTTTAGCATTTTTGGTTTATTGTAGTCGTGCACACTCTGCAAAACTCCTTGCAACTTATGTTGTCATGCACACAAAATATTTATAAAAAAACCATCCAGAACGGTTTTCACTGTCATAATAAATGTTTTACTTGAAATGAATCAATATAAGGAATTTTTAAATAGCAGTAAAAGCGTATCTTAGAGTTTGAAAAGGTCATTGGTGCCATAGAAAGGTCTCCCTTCAATAAGCGTGTCAGGATCGGGCTTCCTTCTCCAGCAAAAACCGTATTTTATTTGATAAACAGCTTCTCCTTCCGTTGATTAAAAAATTAACTTCAAAAAGAGTTTTTGTCACATAATCTAAAGAAAACCTGAAGTTAAACCTTCGACATTCAAAGGTAAAGGTAGAATAGAACATTTATTATTTAATTAAGATTTGCAATGCTCTGGTGAAATAATCTTGACAACCTTTCCCGATTTAAAATTTGTAGTAAGACGAATAGGAAAATTTCAATTTGAAAAAATTTAAAGACTTAGCGTCATATGTTTAAAATGAATTAAAGAATTCTACACAGAATGGAGTCCAGACTTCAATTGTTGTTGCCTTTGTTGTTATCCTACTTCTTTAACCTCCAAGAGGTCTACATCACGACTGCCGTGGTTTATACCACAAAATAAGGTTTCCTTTTCAACTGATGATTTAGTGCCATATAGCAAAAAGAAATCTGTGATCAGTAGCTCACATAGTATGCTTCCCTTTTATCTTCAACCACCGTAAACGTAAAAAAATAAATAAGTCGGGAAACAGGAAGTAGTTGTCTGGCAGACTTGTGCATGTATAATAAAAAACAAACATACCTATCAAATACAAACATACCAATCTATGTCCAAATCATAATTCAAAAGCAAAATTAAAACTGACAAATAAGAATAAATATATGAACTTTCACCAAAAAAGCATCTTCTGTATAGCTAGCTACATACGCCATTCACATGCGTAATCAAAATTCAAAATGGAAGTAACATGGAACTATAAAACGTCCAATGTATCCAGGGTAATTTTGGATACAGATACAGTGACGTCATACTTATCAACACTATTTTGATGGCGGCTTTAAAACTTTATAATGATCTTGATTTATTTGTAAGCAATTTGCTTGTAAAATATTGGGCTATATAGGTCTATTTATGACAATATAGCGAAGTCGCCTTATATAACGAAGTTAAAAATAGAGTACCCAGGGCTTCGTTATAAACGTGTTTTACTGTATAAAGTTCCTCAAGTGGGAACAAGCTCTAAAATACACCATAAGCAAGAGAAGCAAGTATATTGTTGAAAAGAAACAGAAAGTTGACAATTAAATTGAAGTCATCACGTCGTCATTTACATGTAGCTTTAAATGGAGCCTTTAGTGAATGTCATAATTGAGGTACAAGTCCAAATATGAAGCAGAACTTAGAAAATCTGTCGTATTTTAAGGATGTATGCCATTCACTTATTCTCAAAATTTCGGATTTTTAAGAGATAAAACGTCATCTATATTTCTGTATGTGGAGTGAAATGATTTGGCGACAGTCTTCTATAAGAAGGATGTGCAGCTCCTATTTTAGGCAAAATTTGCTAATATTAGAACTTTGACACGTGCTGATTTTTTAAAATTGCTATTTATCAGAAATTTGAGCTATGGGGGATACAAATTTTGTGCAATCGGCAAGTCAAACTATACCTTTCAGTATGCACAGTATTTATGGGTATAGCTGTTGAACAAGTTTTACTAATGATTTCTATGGATTTTGGCATGTTGAACTTGGCTTGTACATGTATGCTATGGGGATGTGACAGATACCATTAATATTATCTTCCTTGAAAATGATTTCTGTTGAATTATATTTTCATCTTTCATGTTTTGCGGTTTTTTTTATATGAATACTGGCTACAAATTTTCTGAAGTTTCTGTTTGGTTTTAAAATCATACTATATTAAAGATATGACTTTCAAACTTTGCATTATATTTGTATCTATCTGCAAGATGTTCACCTCCCAGTACTACTTTATTTGATGGTTTTTCTTTGGAATATGTAAAATCACTTGAAATTTTTGAACCAACAGCAGAAGTAGCTGCTAACCATTTCTTTGGCTTTTGGAATTTTACATGATGAAAAATATGGCCAGTTTTCGCTGCAGAAGGAATCCTGACCCTAGCACGCTTGGTGAAGGGAGACCTTTCTATGGCACCAATGACCTTTTCAAACTCTAAGGTAAGCTTTTTTATTTTACTTCTACTCAAAATTCCTTATATTGATTCATTTCAAGTAAAACATTTATAATGACAGTGAAAACCGTTCTGGATGGTTTTTTTTATAAATACATGTATTATGTGTGCACGACAACATAAGTTGCAAGGAGTTTTGCAGAGTGTGCACGACAACAATAAACCAAAAATGCTAAAAAAGCCGTTATTGGGCCCAGTTTTTGGACTTTTTCCTTTTATACATATTACCTTTAGTTTATTCATATCCTGTTTGTAACATTATAGTCAGTAGGACTGGTTTAAATGGTGAAAATACAACTTTTTCCTTTGCCGTCGTGAAAAGTGTGCCCGACATCGTGGTACAAAAATTTACTTTGACGCGAATGTTTGAAAAAACTAGCAGCTCTAAGAATATATATACATCAACCGATCGTTTGTGAGGTTATTCTGCCTTCTTTAGGCATATTGAGATAACTATTAACTGATGGGAAGTATGGAAATTCAGTTAAAACTCACCGCGAGTCGATCGTTTGGCCGCCATTGTTGTGTTTACGAAGTCGCGTCTATGACGTAGGTTCGCCACCGTGAGTCCAATACAGTGGAGACGAAATATCAATTAACGTCTTGCTATAAAACATTCATATACATCTAATTTTTCACATGCATTGTCTTATGTCGTCTATCATTTTAATTTAATTTTAGTAACAAAGAAATCTGATTTTGGTTTTAATGCAAATGATCTAGACTTCAATGTTCTGGCCTGATTTTTATTAACATCATCACAAACTCTCATGCCACATCATCACCATGAATCATCATTATCAGCTGCAACAACAGTAGAACTCATTTCACCACCACCACCACCAGTCATCATAAATCCCCATGCCACATCATTAACTGGTTACATCATCGCATCATCATCATCATCATCATCATCATCATCATCATCTCACATAATCGTCATCATGTCTCATCATCATCATGTCACATCATCATCATCACCATCATCATCATCCTCATCATCATCGTCGCATCATCATGAACATTGTGACATCATCATCAACATCATCATGAACATTGTGACATCATCATCAACATCATCAGATGCCATCACCAGCATCATTATCATCTTCATCAGATCATCAACATAACTTATCTTATTATACCTTTAGTAAATTTCTCGAAATTTGATTGGTTAAGTGTTTGGGTTAATTTAATGTCACCCTCTGATTTAAAAAAATCTGACGTCAAAGGGTGACATTACGTGAGCGGTTGACATTACAAAAATGTCATATGCGCAGAAAAACTGTGTATGGGGTTCGAATGCATTCGTGTTCTTAATCAGTAAAACGCTTTTCTAAAGTAATGTTAAATATGATAAATGTTACAAGCGTCTCACAAGTTGATTACGGACGAGAGTCATGATTTTAAATCCAGTATATTTTGGTTGCACAGTATAATAAACACCAACAATCGGTATAATAAATAAATATTACATTTCTAATAGGGTGACAGTCCATTTTGTCATCCCTCGAAATCCTTTGTCAAACTCGGCTTCGCCTCGTTTGAAAATGAAAATCCTCGGGTGACAATATGGACTGTCACCCTATCAGAAATTTAATATTTATATAATGTCACATCATCAACATTGTGACGTTATCCTCCTCCTCATCACTCCTCATATCACATCATCGTTATCAACATTGTGACATCATCATCATCATCATTATCATCATCATAATAATCAGCAGCAGCAGATGTTATCACCACCATCATTAACATCTTCATCATCGCCATTATCATCATCATCAGCAGTAGAACATGTTTTAAAATTATTTACGTGGTTACTTGATCATCATCATCATCATCATCATCATCATGAGCAGGAACAGAACTCATGTCATCATAATCATCATCATTATCAGCATCATCATTATAGATTATGTCACATTGTCATCATCACCATCGATATCATCATCATTATTGGAAGTAGCAGAACTTAAAGGGATACTGAAGTCTAGCCAATTTGACCAAAATATTAAAATTTATGGTAAATTATTATGATATTTTATTCGCCGAAAAAAGATATAGAAGTTTAAAAAAAATCAAAATTCGTAACCTCGGGCCATTTTGGAACTCTTCTATCGGTAGGTACTAAAACAAGTTGTGATGTCATGTGTGAACAAATACTCTTCTTAACTACTGCTTATATATACAGAAGTGCCGCATCTTATGAGTATCCATATTATTAGAAATGGCTTATCATCTTTTTCGATTTTGAGTCAGAATTTTAGGGAACTGAAAGTGAACCAGTGAATTTATTCAAATTGGACTCATACAAAGTTATAGATAATGATCATCGTTTGTAGGTTTGGGACATATAATGAAACTGCCGAGCAATGAACACCGTGCAGAAACGCATTTACTAAACAGAAATCGTACAGATCAAAGACAAAATCAAGAATTGCAATTTATTTAAAAATGTATAATCGACAGCTTTGACCTTGAGACCGTGCATTTTAACCAAGAAGTTTTGCTATTAGCAAAACCATGATTGCAAGAAACAGCATAAGACGAGAGACATTAACTATGGCCAGTCATGAAATTAAAAAAAAAAAAAATACGGTTTATGAGAATAAAGTTATTATTATTATTATCATAGTCACCTGTAATTAAACCCTTATATTAACCAATTAGTTGTATATATAATCCACTTAACTAACTAGAGACAGGTATATTGACACTTCCTGTATAGGCTGTGTATTTACACACCTTGTTTTAAGATGTTGATAGTCTTGTAAATTATAATTATCTAAAATTTTTAGAGAATTTTTAAAAACATCATTTTTCACAATAATTATTTCAGACTTTTACTTATATTTATTTATAATAAATACCTATATAAAATAAATAAATAGGTCCTTCCAGAAAATGATGTTAATATGCATTAAAATAATATTAATGATAAAAATAATTATATATGAAAAAAAGAATAAGCATTTATTAATCAGAAGAGGGGATAGCTACTTTTGATGTATATATCTTCATGAAGTAATTTTTTATTATTTTGAATTTTATTATTAATATTGTACTAATAAATATCTATTTTGGTTATAATCTACTAGACTTCAGTATCCCTTTTATGTCATCACCTCCATCATTATCATCATCTTCATCACAATCATCATTATCATCATCATCGGCATCAACGGAACTAGTGTCACAACCACCATCATCATCAACATCATCATCATAGGTCCTAATGTCACATCATCATCTGACATTATAGTGACATCATCATCATTATCGTCGTCACTGTCATCATCATCAGCAGAACTGAATTGAATGTCACCACTTTTTCATTATCTTCATCAGATCATCATTCCACATCATCATCAACAGTGTCATCATCACATAAAAAACCTACACCATGACCAGCTACTTCCCTTTTATTTGAATTTGGCACATAAACTTGTTTTCCTTTCCAATGTTTAAGTCATTAATTGAATTCACTATATTCACAATTAATTTGAAAAAAAAAATAAAACGAAAAATAAAAAATTGAATCTTTGTTTTAATGTTAGTTTAAATGTAGTTGAAATTACTGTGGAATTCATATAAATTGACCAAGTGGGCTTCAAAAGCCTGAATTGCTAAAACCATTCTGACACATTCTATGTCCCTAAGGTTACAATTTGCATCTACCAATAACAGAAGTTGTCCGGGTAACTGTCTCTTTCAGAAGTTTATTGACAAGAATGGTGTACAAAAGGGGCAATATTTCTTAATATGATTAATTGATAATTAATTTATTATTATTTAGATAACTAAAATGTCCAACATAATCCTCTGCTACAATAAAATTACTTTGAATTTTAATATTATTAGGTGGTTGGATAATTTTATTTAACTGATTTTAAATGTCCAGGTAATTTACTCCCTCTGTGAGCCCCACTGAAAGGTGAAACAAGAGGCCCAATAGGGCCAGTACGGTTCACCTGGGCCGCACAAAAGCACAATAAATACTACATTTAAGGAGCAATAACTCTGATGTGGATATTTAGATATTTATGAAACTTGCTACTCACATCTGTGACCTTGACCTTCGAACCAATGAGCATAATCTATATATTAAAATGATCATTGCATCAATACTAACAATATTCTAATATACATGCCTATACAAAAAGTTCATAGTTCTCGAGATAATGAACCTTTTTGGTGTTGTTTAGCAACCGTGACCGTGACCTTTGGACCCATGACCTTTCTCTGTACATCAAAATGATTGTGGTATCAATACCTACAACATTCTAATATACATGCCTATACAAAAAGTTTATAGTTTTCAAGATAATGAACCATTTCAGTATTCTTTTGTATCTGTGACCTTGACCTTTGAACCAATGACCTTAATCTATATATCAAAATGATCATTACATCAATACCAACATATTCCAATGTACATGCCTATACAAAAAGTTTATAGTTTTCAAGACAATTAACCATTTCAGTATTCTTTTGTATCTGTGACCTTGACCTTTGAACCAATGACCTTAATCTATATATCAAAATGATCATTACATCAATACCAACATATTCCAATGTACATGCCTATACAAAAAGTTTATAGTTTTCAAGATAATTAACAATTTCAGTATTCTTTTGTATCTGTGACCTTGACCTTTGAACCAATGACCTTAATCTATATATCAAAATGATCATTACATCAATACCAACATATTCCAATGTACATGCCTATACAAAAAGTTTATAGTTTTCAAGATAATTAACCATTTTGGTATTGATTTGCTACTGTGACCTTGACCTTTGGACCCATTACCTTTTTCTATACATCAAAATGATCGTTGTATCAATACCTTCAACATTCTAATATACATGCTTAGTAGGCTATACAAAAAGTTCATAGTTTTCAAGATAATGAGCCATTTCAGTATTCTTTTGCATCTGTGACCTTGATCTTTGAACCAATGACCTTAATCTATATATCAAAATGATTGTTACATCAAAACCAACAACATTCCAATATACATGCCTATACAAAAAGTTTACAGTTTTCGAGATAATGAACCTTTTTGGTATTGTTTTGCTACTGTAACCTTGACCTTTTCACCCATGACCTTTTTCAATACATCAAAATGATTGTTGTATCAATACCTACAATATTCTAATATACATGCCTATACAAAAAGTTTATAGTTTTCGAGATAATGAACCTTTTTGGTATTGTTTTGCTACTGTAACCTTGACCTTTTCACCCATGACCTTTTTCTATACATCAAAATGATTGTTGTATCAATACCTACAACATTCTAATATACATGCCTACATAAAAAGTTTATAGTTTTCAAGATAAAGAAACATTTTGGTATTGTTTTGCTACTGTGACCTTGACCTTTGAACCAATGACCTTTATCTATACATCAAAATGATCGTTACCTCAATTCCAACAATATTTTAATTTACATGCCTATATAAAAAGTTTATAGTTTTCCAGATAATAAATAATATTAGAAAGGTAAAAAATTAGGTCATGACCTTCATAATTGACCATTTTGAAGGTAATTACAAGAATATGTCAAAACTGAAAACCCCATGTCATTATCTGGTCAAATAGTCAAGTTATAACAATTTGAAGCTATTTTACGATTTTTTCTAAATTAAACCCAAAAACACGTAACCTATTTTTTATCCGAATTTTACACAATGAACAAACTATAGGCTTAAGACCCTAGAGAAGCCAAATATCACATCAGATTTTTTCTCCAATCGGGACTTTCGGAGAAGAAGATTTTTTAAGATTTTTGCACCCCTAGGTCACCTTGACCTAGTTATGGTAGCCATGGCAATGCCACAAACAAATCTGAATTGCACCGGCCCATATATACTTCTCACCAAATTTCATTGAAATCTGTCTTGTAGTTTCAAAGGAGATGTCGAAAATAGGTGTTAACGACGCACGCACGCACCCACACATGCACACACACTGCGCTATGCCATAACCTCACATGACCTTCGGTCAGGTGAGCTAAAACTGAAAGCCCCTCACCCAGACTTCATTACTGCCAATATCATCAAATTTGGTTTTGTAGTTTTGGAGGAGTTGATTAAAATGTGAAAAGTTTACACACAACGGATGATGGACGACGATAGATAACAATAGCTCATCTGAGGCTATCTTACAACCCAATTTTCAATGATCTATATATTGGATTTTATAATATTTTCACATAATAAGCGGAATGACATTAATTTTTAAATATTTTTGATTTTAAAAAAATTGGATAGTTTTGAAGTTATTAAAAAATACATGGGCTACACTTTTTCCAATCTGTCAAAATTCATCTGAGGCAGGATGCAAACAATCTGCTATAAAAAGAAAACCACTGCATTATAGGAAATACAATTTGGTGGTATTAAATATATATATCCACCATGTATTTGTTGCAAATTTTAATAGGCTAGCATAATTATGTGGAGAGATGTCGATCAATGTTCAAAGCTCACTTATCCTACTTCGCATAAATTTTGACCGATTGGAAAAAGTGTATCCCATATTTTTTTAAATAACTTCAAAAATTTAAATAATTTTTTAAAATCAAAATCATATTTTAAAAATTGAGGTCATGCCGGGTATTATGTAAAAATACTATATAAATCCAATGAATATTTATTGAAATATAGATCAATGAAAATTGGGTTGTAATATTTTGTCATGCTACCTGGGATGAATTTTGACCGGTTGGAAAAAGTGTAGCCCATGTAAATCAAAAACATTTTTTAAAAATTGAGGTCATGCTGGATATAATGTGAAAATATTGTAAAAACCCAATAGATATTTTTTCAAATATAGATCAATTTAAGATTTTGCCAGCCTGCCTACACATTTTATACCCCTTCGTCGCGAACTGATAAGATCGTCATTTTTGTTGGGTTTTTCAAGGGGCTTATACTTAATGAAATTTTTTTATTTTAATCTGAAAATAATCATACAAAAGTGAAGAATTAAAATATATTATCCAGATATATTTCAGAATGCCTATCTGAAATGTGTGTACATAATGAAAACATTGCCTTCATAACTTTTCGGGAGACCCAATCACTCAGATTAGAATTGTATACATACCTGGGATACAGTATATAGAAATTCCAGTAAATTCAGTCAAAACGAAGAATTTGATTGGCTGTCAAAGTGAAATGAAAGCGGCGCAAAATATGAAAAAAAATCCAACAATCACTATAAAGAATTCAGCATGGCCGATGCTTTAAAAATGAAAAGATATTAATATAGCCAACATCAAAGAGCAGTGCAAAGGGGCCAGAGTTTGTTAAAGAAGTACAAGATTATTGAAAACTCGACAATTTACAGCTGAGGTTATCTAGGACTCATTTTCCTTTTAAATCAAAGTACTGAAGGTACTGAGCATCAGCTAAACTGAGCAATTTGATTAAAAAAATGTGCACTTGAAACTGAGATTTGTCTAATGAATCAGTAACAAATGAAAATCATGCAAATAATAGATACTGTGATTGGGAAGCTTCTAACAACAAGTCTGCTTTTTATGCAAGTTGTTAGGTTCTAACATATAAATATGTTACAATGGTCAAAATGGACATGCCACGCAATGTTTATCAATTGAGTAAACTAAGTAATTCGCATAAATATTAATTTTCAATTTTTCAAAAACCAAGAGAGGCTACTAAAGACCCGACCCCAAATCTGAGTGAAATATCTCAAGCGTAACGAAAAAAGTCCAGAGAAACCATCATTTTGATAAAATTCACAAAGTAAATGGGGCATAACTCCACTAAAATGCAGTTGACTGGAAGAAAAACCAAACTGGATCTGTAATCACCACCATCATCATCATTATCACTCCTCATATCACATTTTAATCATCAACATGAAGATATCATCATCAACATCATCATCGTCATTAGCAGCAGCAGTAGAACCCATGCCATGACAATCACCACCAATATTATATTAATCATTTCAGAAATCCTCATGTTACATCATTAATATGGTCACATCATTATCATAGCTCTTTGTGTCACATAATCATCATCATTATCAGCAGCAGCAGTACTGAATATCATCATCATCATCATCATCATGTCACATCATCAGCATGAAGACATTGGCTTTGTCATCATCATCATCATCGTGAATTATTATCATCATCGACAGCAGCACAACTGAATGTCATCACCACCACCACCATCATCATCATCATCATCATCATCATCATCATCAGCAGCAGCAGCAGCAGCAGCAGCAGCAGTACTGAATGTCATCATTGCCACCATCATCATCATGGGTAGCAACAGAACTCATGTCACCATCATAATCATCATCATAGTTCGTCAAGTCACATCGTCATCATCACCATCATCATTCATAGCAACAGAACTTATTTTCATCACCACCATCACTATCATCTTCTTCATCACGATAATTATCATCATCGGCATCAACAGAACTCATGTCATCACCATCATCAACATCATTATCATATATCCTTGTGTCACATCATCATCATGGTTACATCATCATCATATCTCCTCATGTCACATCATCATCATCATTATATCTCCTCATGTCATATCATCATCATCATAGTGACATCATCATCATCATCGGCAGCAGCAGAACTGAATGTCATCATCATCATTGTTATTGTCATCATTTTCACCAGATCATCATGCCACATCATCATCGACATAGTGTTATCATCACAAAAAAAAAACTTTCACCATGACCAGCTATTTCCCTTGACTCGCAATTGACAGATTAACCATTGTTGAAGTCATTAATTTTATTCATTGAATTCACAATTAATTTGAAAAAAAATAAAAATAAAAATAAACCTTTGTTTTAGAAATAATTTAAATGTATTTAAAATTATTGTTGAATATATATAAATTGTCCAAGTGAGCTTCAAAAGCCTGAATTGGTATAAACCATCCTGACACAATAAGCTAATAATCTGTACATCCCAATTACAGAAGTTGTCCAGGCAACTGTCTCTTTCAAAAAAAGTTTGTTGACAAGAATTGTGTACAAAAGGGGGAAATATTTCTGAATACGATTAATTGAAAATTAATTGATTATTATTTAGACAACTAAAATGTTACAATAAAATTACTTTGAATTTAAGAGAAACTGTAAGAGGAGTTGAGTTCACAAAGTAGGTACCCCCATTCTAATACTTGCTAAAAAGTGACTAAGTTTCAAAGTCTGGAAAAATGGGGAAAAAATCTTGAAATATTTCCATAAAGTCAGGTGCAAATCTTCAATATATATAAACATTCTGTGAAGTTTCAAGGCTTTTGGTTAAAAACTGTAAGAGAAGTTGAGTTCACAAAGTAGGTACCCCCATTCAAATACTTGCTAAAAAGTGACTAAGTTTTAAAGTCGGGAAAAATGGGGGAAAAATCTTGAAATATTTCCATAAAGTCAGGTTCACATCTTCAACATATATATATAAACATTCTGTGAAGTTTCAAGGCTTTTGGTTGAAATCTGTAAGAGGAGTTGAGTTCACAAAGTAGGTACCCCCATTCAAATACTTGCTAAAAAGTGACTAAGTTTCAAAGTCTTGAAAAATGGGGAAAAAATCTTGAAATATTTCCAAAAAGTCAGGTGCACATCCTCAATATATATAGAAACATTCTGTTAAGTTTCAAGGTTTTTGGTTGAAAACTGTAAGAGGAGTTGAGTTCACAAGATTGGTACCATATTTTCCCCGCCCTTAGTTTCTGTTCTACTTCACCAACGGTGCTCTAGAAATCGGTAGAACTTAAGAAAGCACAATAACGGTTTTGTTTGTTTTCCTGCATATTATGTGAAATAAAGTAATATGGCTTCATGAAAAGAAAATTAAAGGTTGTAAAAACCATGAATTAAACTACTGACAACAACTTTAATCGGATATCCGCTGTAAAAACGATCTAATAAGGACTTGTAACAAGGTATATAAATTTTATCTCAAAATTTTAAAACATCGTTTTTTTCAGTTTTGTTTAGATTTTGATTTCAAGTTGTTCTTTCTTGTCGGTTTATTTTGTTGATTCAAAATAAACAACTGGAAAAGGTATTTAAATGAACATTGATGATGAAATTGTCTGTCTTCGGAGAGAAGTGGAGTGTGTGCGGAAGATCGGAAGTATGTAGCAGAGATTCGAGAATAAAGCATGTCGTTTTTATATTAAACTGATAACCGAAAAGGACAGGGTGTCATGGTCATTTTAAAGTGTGCAAGGATGTACAGGACTTAAAAGGTCAGTCACTACACTATGTGAATACATTTGAACAGGGGCATCGGGTGTCATATGCAGGCATGCCCCCAAACACATGGCTAATTTGCATACGGACTACGGTATCGATATCTGGATATAGCCTACACAACTTCACGAGTCACAAACGATTTATCAACATAGCCAATAACTTGTAAATAAACTTCTTCTTTCAGTTTCGTATCACATTTTTGGGAATAATCTTTGATTTCTACTTTTTTGTTATGCACAATTTCGCTACCGGCAACCTGATCGGAATGAATTTTAATACCCAATGAAAGCGGGAAAATCCTCGTGACGTTATGATGAATATTAATAAACCAGGTCGGGATATCCCAAACACGAAATATTATTGACAATCAATTTTTTAAAAATATATATAATTTATCATCAAATGTGATCCATGTTTAAAGTTATTTAACTTAAAAAGTGTTTAATTAGCATACTTTGTGGTTATTTATCGATGTCACTTTGCGTAAATTAAAAAAATCCAATATGGCGGCGACTGTAAAACAACCACATGTACAGCACTGTAGGTCGGGTAACCCGAAATACCGGATCGGCCCTAATTTACCGGATCGACCATACGATTTACCGGATCGGCGCCGGATCGACCCTTATATGTGGTTATATGGTCACATAAATTGAATTATAATGTTGATATCTTTAATAGAAAGTGTAATCAATCTTATTTTGATTTTATTTATGATGTATTGACACACAATCATAAAAAAAAACTTATTATAGTCAAGGGGAGATAAATCTTATTATGATAATTCTTTTAAGTGCGTATCAATAAATAAAACAACCTAAAATAGTATTAATGTTATACTATTTTGATTTATATTATATATTGATACATTATATCGTTATATTTTTATTATACTATGGCTTGCTCCCTTCATGTTTCAAATGAAGGAAAACGCGGGTCATGTTAGAATTGTCGTCATCAAAAGTTGTATCATCTGCCGCGTCAATTTGCCAATTGTCGTCATCCAAACTGTCGTCAACGTGCATGATACCGGACATATTAACGTCATAATTTGAGTCAACGTTGCTATCATTGATAATGATAGTCTCAGTCGTTGTGGTCTCAGAACCAAGTTTCATTAGGGGGAAAAAGTGATTGGGTACGAACTCATCACTAGATCTAAATACCATTTGTGTCCATATAACCCTGGCAATTGTTGTTGCTGATTTATTAACACCTCTTCCCACAACTTTTCTGGTGTGGGGTTCGGAAACAAACTCAGCTGAAAGTTGTGGGGGAGGGGGTAATATGACCGGATGAGATGTTTAAGAGCAGCACTCAGGGCATATACTATCAATCATATTTGCAAATTCGCCAATTTTGCCAGTTTCTTTAACTATGTCGTCAAAAGGGATCTCAACTATTCTTTTGTCTCGTATATATCAGGTCTTTGTAATACTTGTGAGTACACGAATAAAATAGAGGGTTTGGTCATAATTTCAATTAACGTCAAAAGTCGGAAATGTTTGTGGGGAGATTCTGAACAAGTTAAAGCCAAAGAAAGATAATGTCTTTGGAAACATGGTCCAACGGTTGAGGGGGATTCCTTACAAATTGGAATGAATCGTAACACGTGTGCAACCAAGTGTGCTTGCAATATGTGTGACATTGCTGCCGGCATGAAACATCCAATTGCCTGCTCACGCTGTATTTGAGTCAATCTAGCCATTAATTCTTTAGATATCTGGCAATATTTTTTTATGTTTTATTGTTACCTGATGTTAAGAGATCAAATTTGTCAATTTTGAATTGAATTGCACATGCCATATGAGTTGCACGTGTAGCACATGCGCTTTTTATTAAATAGTGTGCATTAAGACACGCGCCACTAAGCACGAATATTGAACATTAGATTAAAGCGATAGCGAAGTCAGTATCACGGGTGGTAAATTTCGTCAAAATCGAAAATGACATAATTAAAAAAATATATAATTTCAATGTGTATAGTTTCTTTTGTTGCTCAGTACACAATTATTGAAGTAAGGTCACAAAAGCACTCACTTTAACTCTTAATAAAACAATATATCTTATTTAACAAATTGTAACGGACCAATGATAACTAATATATGTAATACTTTTCTCAAAAATTTCGGAGATATTTTTTTTTTTTAAGAACAAATAAATTCTCTCTCTCTCTTTCTCTCTCTCTCTCTCCTAAATATATATTTATATTAAATATATTTTAAAACTAATACTTTATTTAACATAATTAAATTATGAAATACTATTTCTTTCATTTAATTTCAATTATTAAAAACTTAATTACTTAAAACTGTATTATTAAGCTAATAAAAAGTTACTTTTATGTCTTAAATATTTTTTTTAATATACAAATTATATTCATAATTTAATTCTAAATTAAAATATAGATATCTATAATAATTATCTGAGAAATATTATTAAATACTAAATTACACTCTTATTTGAACGTTAAGAATTTTGAAGATCACGGGCCAATAATGAGATAGGTAATTTTATTAAATATGAGTTACTTTTTATGTCTTAAATAAATTTTTGACATCGGGCCGTTAATTATCTAATTTTCTAAGGATGAATTGTCATTAAGAATTAACATCTTTAAATTATCGGGGTTGTTTAAATAAAATATGAAATAATACCGCTTTCATGACTAAATTTTATAATAATTTTAAATAATGAAAATTTAAAAGTTACTTTTAAAAAAATGACGTTCCAGGAATCCTTTTTCCCAAGCTGTTTGGAACGACTTCAAGGATAATAAGCCGCCGCGTGCTAGAAATACTTTACTTTAATTAAAGTCACTAATTAACTAATTACCACCGATAGCGAAGCCCTGATGAGTACTTACAAACATTGAATGTTCTTAACTGGTGCGTGTCGTCAATGAAGTAACTCAGTTTGATTGGTCTAAAATCTTAAGGAGGTTGTCCTTTCGCTTTGACATGATTCAACATGGTGATTTGTACAGCCGTTAACCTGTTCTGGAAATAAATGATATTTTCGAGCATCCACGATCAAAACAATTAATAATAATATATAATTTTCTTCATTGATATCATATAAATCTAATGTTGCCCTCTATGTGACAATATAAGGGTCGATCCGGCGCCGATCCGGTAAATCGTATGGTCGATCCGGTAAATTAAGGCCGATCCGGTATTTCAGGTTACCGCTGTAGGTCAAAAAGAAGAACGTCGGCGCGAACTGACAAGATTGTCATTTTTGTTGGGTTTTCCGAGGGGCGTATACTTAATGAATTTTTATGGTTTTTATCTTAAAATTATCATACAAAAGTGAAGAATTAAAATATATATCCAGCAAAATCAAATTACGGACTAATACGCGTATTCATACATTTCAGATCGGCACATGTGTACATGATGAAAACATTGCTTTCGTAACTTTACGAGAGACCTAATCACTCAGATTAGAGTTTATACATACCTGGGATACCGTATATGGAAATTCCCGTAATTTCAGTCGAAACGAAGGATTTGATTGGCTGTCAAGGTGAAATGAGAGCGGCGCTAAATACGAAAAAATCCAACGATCGCTATAAAGCATTCATCATGGCTGATGCTTTAAAAAGCGTGTACCAGGCGTGATAGTTCATATTTTAAGGCTACCAACGATTCAAGGGAAGGTTATAAGAGCCAAGTTTCTATATACTTGATTATTGTTGTGGCATATTCAGCTGTATATAGTTCAGCATTGTTCAAACCAAACAATATTCACCTCAATTCAAATAGTACAGTATTGTGTGACCGTGCAATTTATATGACTTGTTGTATTTTGGATTATTAGTGGTTTAAGACCCTACATAATCTAAATATTACATCAGATTTTTATTCCAATCGTCAATTTCAGAGAAGAAGATTTTTTAAGAATTTTGCATCAAGTCAGTCACCTTGAGCTAGTTTTGGTAGCCATAGCATCACAACAAACAAATTGCATTGACCTATGGTTACTTCTCACTAAGTTTCATTTAAATATGTCTAGTTGTTTCAAAAAAGAATTCAAAATTAGGCATTAAGGATGCACATACACACGCTGTGCTATGCCATAACCTCACCTGACTTAAAATAATACATTTACCTGTATCTCTATCTACTCTGATTGACAGATCACAGTCCAAATCATATAGTAAGTCAAACTCACACACCAAGAGGAATTCTTTCTGTTCTTCACTAAGTTTATGAAAATTCTGCTTTATTTCTTCCAACGCCTAAAAGTATACAAATACACATGTTAATTCAACTTGGTTTATTGATGCCTGTACAACCATTGGGTCATTTAAGTAAATTCTGTGAATTAAGATACAAAAGCAGGTTTTTTTTTATAATTTGCACATATATTCAAAGGGCAATAACTCCCAGGAAGATGAGCAAACCAACTCCGGTTATCGATATGCACATCTCCTATCAATGTTGATGCTTTGCACCAAGTCTCATGAAAAAGTGCTTCATAGTTTTGGAGAATTTCAGATGGACAGACAGAAGGATGGAGGGACAGAAACTCAAATTTATTATCCCCCTCTTTCTTCGAAAAGCGGGAATAATTAGATTAATTTGCTATACAGAAATTGTAGGCCAAGTGCTAGGTTTCCACAAATTTAAAATAATTAGTAGCCAAATTTCCAAAATTTGTGAAAATATAGTCCTTTTTAAAGTATTTTTCCACAAATTTGCTAAAATAGGTTACTTTTTGAAAGAATTCCTCAGAAATTAGTAGCCAATGGCGATTTTGGCTACCAGGAATGGAAACATAGAAGTGGAGTAGGTTAAAGACACGCTTACAGATCACTTAGTTTTTTTTCAACTAGGTTTGAACACATTAAGCATAGATCTTAAGTGAGAAAATTTGTTAGTTTGTTTGCAGAGAGTAAATGTTTTCCCCCCCGACACTCTGGCTTCCACAGCCACCAATGTCAATTTGTTTGCAGAGAGCAAGTGTTTTCTATTGACACTGTCTTCCACAGCTGTCCATGTCAGTTTGTTTGCCAAGAGTGAGTGTTTATCTATTGGCACTCTGGCTTCCACAGCCACCCATGTCAGTTTGCCAAGAGCGAGTGTTTTTCTATTGACACTCTGTCTTCTACAGCCACCCATGTCAGTTTGTTTGCAGAGGACGAGTGTTTTTCTATTGACACTGGCTTCCACAGTCACCAATGTCAGTTTATTTGCCAAATGTGAGTGTTTTCTATTGACACTCTTCCAAAACCACCTATGTCAATTTGTTTGCCAAGAACGAGTGTTTTTTCTCCCGACACTCTGTCTTCCACACCAATCCATGTCTATTTGTTTGCCAAGAGTGAGTGTTTTTCTATTGACGCTCTGGCTTCCACAGCCACCCATGTCAGTTTGTTTGCAGAGTGAGTGTTTTTCTATTGACACTCTGTCTTCTACAGCCATCCATGTCAGTTTGTTTGCAGAGTGAGTGTTTTTCTATTGACACTCTGGCTTCCACAGCCATCCATGTCAGTTTGTTTGCAGAGGGTGAGTGTTTTTCTATTGACACTGGCTTCCACAGCCACAAATGTCAGTTTATTTGCCAAATGTGAGTGTTTTCTATTGACACTCTTCCAAAACTACCTATGTCAATTTGTTTGCCAAGAGTGAGTGTTTTTTCTCCTGACACTCTGTCTTCCACACCCACCCATGTCAATTTGTTTGTCAAGAGGGAGTGTTTTTCTATTGACTCTGGCTTCCACAGCCACCCATGTCAGTTAGTTTGCAGAGTGAGTGTTTTGCTCCCGACAGATTGTCTTCCACACCCACCCATGTCAATTTGTTTGCCAAGAGTGAGTGTTTTCCTATTGACTCTGGCTTCCACAGCCACCCATGTCAATTTGTTTGCCAAGAGTGAGTGTTTTTCTATTGACTCTTGCTTTTAAAACCACCACTGTCAATTTGTTTGCCAAGACACTCTAGCTTCCACAGCAAACCATGTCAGTTTGTTTGCAGAGGACGAGTGTTTTTCTATTGACACTGGCTTCCACAGTCACCAATGTCAGTTTATTTGCCAAATGTGAGTGTTTTCTATTGACACTCTTCCAAAACCACCTATGTCAATTTGTTTGCCAAGAACGAGTGTTTTTTCTCCC
Organism: Anadara kagoshimensis; assembly: GCA_021292105.1. Taxonomy (NCBI): domain Eukaryota; kingdom Metazoa; phylum Mollusca; class Bivalvia; order Arcoida; family Arcidae; genus Anadara; species Anadara kagoshimensis. The sequence goes on from CM037874.1 coordinate 43,034,812, forward strand.
GACACTCTGTCTTCCACACCAATCCATGTCTATTTGTTTGCCAAGAGTGAGTGTTTTTCTATTGACGCTCTGGCTTCCACAGCCACCCATGTCAGTTTGTTTGCAGAGTGAGTGTTTTTCTATTGACACTCTGTCTTCTACAGCCATCCATGTCAGTTTGTTTGCAGAGTGAGTGTTTTTCTATTGACACTCTGGCTTCCACAGCCATCCATGTCAGTTTGTTTGCAGAGGGTGAGTGTTTTTCTATTGACACTGGCTTCCACAGCCACAAATGTCAGTTTATTTGCCAAATGTGAGTGTTTTCTATTGACACTCTTCCAAAACTACCTATGTCAATTTGTTTGCCAAGAGTGAGTGTTTTTTCTCCTGACACTCTGTCTTCCACACCCACCCATGTCAATTTGTTTGTCAAGAGGGAGTGTTTTTCTATTGACTCTGGCTTCCACAGCCACCCATGTCAGTTAGTTTGCAGAGTGAGTGTTTTGCTCCCGACAGATTGTCTTCCACACCCACCCATGTCAATTTGTTTGCCAAGAGTGAGTGTTTTCCTATTGACTCTGGCTTCCACAGCCACCCATGTCAATTTGTTTGCCAAGAGTGAGTGTTTTTCTATTGACTCTTGCTTTTAAAACCACCACTGTCAATTTGTTTGCCAAGACACTCTAGCTTCCACAGCAAACCATGTCAGTTTGTTTGCAGAAGGCAAGTGTTTTTCTCCTGACACTCTGGATTCCACAGCCACCCATGTCAATTTGTTTGCCAAGAGTGAGTGTTTTCCTATTGACTCTGGCTTCCACAGCCACCCATGTCAATTTGTTTGCCAAGAGTGAGTGTTTTTCTATTGACTCTGGCTATTAAAACCACCACTGTCAATTTGTTTGCCAAGACACTCTAGCTTCCACAGCAAACCATGCCAGTTTGTTTGCAGAGGGCAAGTGTTTTTCTCCTGACACTCTGGATTCCACAGCCACCCATGTCAATTTGTTTGCCAAGAGTGAGTGTTTTTCTATCGACACTCTTGCTTCAACAGCCAAAAATTTCAATTTGTTTGCCAAGAGTAAGTGTTTTTCTCCTGACACTCTGTCTTCCACACCCACCATGTCAGTTTGTTTGCCAAGAGTAAGTGTTTTTCTCCTGACACTCTGGCTTCCACAGCCATCCATGTCTATTTGTTTGCCAAGAGTGAGTGTTTTTCTATTGACGCTCTGGCTTCCACAGCCACCCATGTCAGTTTGTTTGCAGAGTGAGTGTTTTTCTATTGACACTCTGTCTTCTACAGCCATCCATGTCAGTTTGTTTGCAGAGGGTGAGTGTTTTTCTATTGACACTCTGGCTTCCACAGCCATCCATGTCAGTTTGTTTGCAGAGGGTGAGTGTTTTTCTATTGACACTGGCTTCCACAGCCACAAATGTCAGTTTATTTGCCAAATGTGAGTGTTTTCTATTGACACTCTTCCAAAACTACCTATGTCTATTTGTTTGCCAAGAGTGAGTGTTTTTCTATTGACGCTCTGGCTTCCACAGCCACCCATGTCAGTTTGTTTGCAGAGTGAGTGTTTTTCTATTGACACTCTGGCTTCCACAGCCATCCATGTCAGTTTGTTTGCAGAGGGTGAGTGTTTTTCTATTGACACTGGCTTCCACAGCCACAAATGTCAGTTTATTTGCCAAATGTGAGTGTTTTCTATTGACACTCTTCCAAAACTACCTATGTCAATTTGTTTGCCAAGTGAGTGTTTTTTCTCCTGACACTCTGTCTTCCACACCCACCCATGTCAATTTGTTTGTCAAGAGGGAGTGTTTTTCTATTGACTCTGGCTTCCACAGCCACCCATGTCAGTTAGTTTGCAGAGTGAGTGTTTTGCTCCCGACAGATTGTCTTCCACACCCACCCATGTCAATTTGTTTGCCAAGAGTGAGTGTTTTCCTATTGACTCTGGCTTCCACAGCCACCCATGTCAATTTGTTTGCCAAGAGTGAGTGTTTTTCTATTGACTCTTGCTTTTAAAACCACCACTGTCAATTTGTTTGCCAAGACACTCTAGCTTCCACAGCAAACCATGTCAGTTTGTTTGCAGAAGGCAAGTGTTTTTCTCCTGACACTCTGGATTCCACAGCCACCCATGTCAATTTGTTTGCCAAGAGTGAGTGTTTTCCTATTGACTCTGGCTTCCACAGCCACCCATGTCAATTTGTTTGCCAAGAGTGAGTGTTTTTCTATTGACTCTGGCTTTTAAAACCACCACTGTCAATTTGTTTGCCAAGACACTCTAGCTTCCACAGCAAACCATGCCAGTTTGTTTGCAGAGGGCAAGTGTTTTTCTCCTGACACTCTGGATTCCACAGCCATCCATGTCAATTTGTTTGCCAAGAGTGAGTGTTTTTCTATCGACACTCTTGCTTCAACAGCCAAAAATTTCAATTTGTTTGCCAAGAGTAAGTGTTTTTCTCCTGACACTCTGTCTTCCACACCCACCATGTCAGTTTGTTTGCCAAGAGTAAGTGTTTTTCTCCTGACACTCTGGCTTCCACAGCCATCCATGTCAGTTTGTTTGCCAAGGGTGAGTGTTTTTCTATTGACACTGTCTTCCACAGCCACCCATGTCAATTTGTTTGCCAAGGGTGAGTGTTTTTCTATTGACACTGTCTTCCACAGCCACCCATGTCAGTTTGTTTGAAGAGGGCTTGTGTTTTTCTATTGACACTCTATCTTCCATTGCCACCCATGTCAATTTGTTTGCCAAGAGTGAGTGTTTTTCTATTGACGCTCTGTCTTCCACACCCACCTATGTCAGTTTTGTTTGCCAAGAGTGAGTGTTTTTCTATTGACGCTCCGTCTTCCACACCCACCTATGTCAGTTTTGTTTACCAAGAGCGAGTGTTTTTCTATTGACGCTCTGTCTTCCACACCCACCTATGTCAGTTTTGTTTACCAAGAGCGAGTGTTTTTCTATTGACGCTCTGTCTTCCACACCCACCTATGTCAGTTTTGTTTGCAGAGTGAGTGTTTTTCTATTGACACTCTGGGTTCTACAGCCATCCATGTCAGTTTGTTTGCAGAGGGTGAGTGTTTTTCTATTGACACTGGCTTCCACAGCCACAAATGTCAGTTTATTTGCCAAATGTGAGTGTTTTCTATTGACACTCTTCCAAAACTACCTATGTCAATTTGTTTGCCAAGAGTGAGTGTTTTTTCTCCTGACACTCTGTCTTCCACACCCACCCATGTCAATTTGTTTGTCAAGAGGGAGTGTTTTTCTATTGACTCTGGCTTCCACAGCCACCCATGTCAGTTAGTTTGCAGAGTGAGTGTTTTGCTCCCGACAGATTGTCTTCCACACCCACCCATGTCAATTTGTTTGCCAAGAGTGAGTGTTTTCCTATTGACTCTGGCTTCCACAGCCACCCATGTCAATTTGTTTGCCAAGAGTGAGTGTTTTTCTATTGACTCTTGCTTTTAAAACCACCACTGCACTGTCAATTTGTTTGCCAAGACACTCTAGCTTCCACAGCAAACCATGTCAGTTTGTTTGCAGAAGGCAAGTGTTTTTCTCCTGACACTCTGGATTCCACAGCCACCCATGTCAATTTGTTTGCCAAGAGTAAGTGTTTTTCTATCGACACTCTTGCTTCAACAGCCAAAAATTTCAATTTGTTTGCCAAGAGTAAGTGTTTTTCTCCTGACACTCTGTCTTCCACACCCACCATGTCAGTTTGTTTGCCAAGAGTAAGTGTTTTTCTCCTGACACTCTGGCTTCCACAGCCATCCATGTCAGTTTGTTTGCCAAGGGTGAGTGTTTTTCTATTGGCACTCTGGGTTCCACAGCCACCCATGTCAGTTTGTTTGAAGAGGGCTTGTGTTTTTCTATTGACACTCTATCTTCCATTGCCACCCATGTCAATTTGTTTGCCAAGAGTGAGAGTTTTTCTATTGACGCTCTGTCTTCCACACCCACCTATGTCAGTTTTGTTTGCCAAGAGTGAGTGTTTTTCTATTGACGCTCTGTCTTCCACACCCACCTATGTCAGTTTTGTTTACCAAGAGCGAGTGTTTTTCTATTGACGCTCTGTCTTCCACACCCACCTATGTCAGTTTTGTTTGCAGAGTGAGTGTTTTTCTATTGACTCTGGCTTCCACAGCCACCCATGTCAATTTGTTTGCCAAGAGTGAGTGTTTTTCCATTGACTCTGGCTTTTAAAACCACCACTGTCAATTTGTTTGCCAAGACACTCTAGCTTCCACAGCAAACCATGCCAGTTTGTTTGCAGAGGGCAAGTGTTTTTCTCCTGACACTCTGGATTCCACAGCCACCCATGTCAATTTGTTTGCCAAGAGTGAGTGTTTTTCTCCCGACACTCTGGCTTCCACACCCACCATGTCAGTTTGTTTGCCAAGGGTGAGTGTTTTTCTATTGGCACTCTGGGTTCCACAGCCACCCATGTCAGTTTGTTTGAAGAGGGCTTGTGTTTTTCTATTGACACTCTATCTTCCATTGCCACCCATGTCAATTTGTTTGCCAAGAGTGAGTGTTTTTCTATTGACGCTCTGTCTTCCACACCCACCTATGTCAGTTTTGTTTGCCAAGAGTGAGTGTTTTTCTATTGACGCTCTGTCTTCCACACCCACCTATGTCAGTTTTGTTTACCAAGAGCGAGTGTTTTTCTATTGACGCTCTGTCTTCCACACCCACTTATGTCAGTTTTGTTTACCAAGAGCGAGTGTTTTTCTATTGACGCTCTGTCTTCCACACCCACCTATGTCAGTTTTGTTTGCCAAGAGTGAGTGTTTTTCTATTGACGCTCTGTCTTCGACACCCACCCGTGTCAATTTGTTTGCCACGAGTGAGTGTTTTTCTCCTGACTCTGGCTTCCATGGCCACTCATGTCAATTTGTTTGCCAAGAGTGAGTGTTTTTCTATTGACTCTGGCTTCCACAGCCACCCATGTCAATTTGTTTACCAAGAGGGAGTGTTTTTCTATTGACTCTGGCTTCCACAGCCAACCATGTCAGTTTGTTTGAAGAGGGCGAGTTTTTTTCTATTGACGCTCTGGCTTCCACAGCCATCCATGTCAGTTTGTTTGCCAAGAGTGAGTGTTTTTCTCCTGACACTCTTTCTTCCACACCCACCCATGTCAGTTTGTTTGCAGAGTGAGTGTTTTTCTATTGACACTCTGGCTTCCACAGCCACCCATGTCAGTTTGTTTGAAGAGGGTGAGTGTTTTTCTATTGACAGTCTGTCTTCCATACCCACCCATGTCAATTTGTTTGCTAAGGGTGAGTGTTTTTCTATTGGCACTCTGGCTTCCACAGCTATCCAAGTCAGTTTATTTGCAGAGGGCGAGTGTTCTTTTTCTCCTGACACTCTGGCTTCCACATATGCATGGCTATACAAAAAGTTAATAAATTTTGAGATAATGAACTATTTTGGTATTATTTTTCTACCGTGACCTTGACCTCTGAAACCCATGACCTTTTTCTTTACATCAAAATGATTGTCATATAATACTTTCAACATTCTATACATGCCTATACAAAAAAGTTAAGTTTTAAAGATAATTAACCATTTCAGTATTCTTTCCAGGTATCTTTTTACTATATAATAAATTTGAAGAAATTGGTGGAAAAATGAATCTGTAATGGATATTTTAGGGATTTTGCTATTTATAGTAACAAGTGTCCATTTGAAATTTCATACAGGGTTGCCTTGTCTCCTAGGGACCAATGATTTGTTTGTTTAAAATTACCAACGAATAAATGCAGTTTCCCCTAAGGAAAATGACTAAAATTTCCCAATTAGACCAATAGAATTCCAAAAACAACAATGATAAGCAAGTAAATCTCTGAAAATAGATTAAATTTTCCCAATTTAAAAGGCAGAAGGTAGTTTTTAAAAACCATATCAAAATCACTGCAGACCTTCCACACCAAATTTGATTCCAATTATCCCAATGGCTTCTGAAGAGACGATTTTCAAAGAACTGGCTAAAAATTTGACCTCATTTGCATAATTTGCTAAATTGGGTCAATAAAAAATACTCCAGAAAAACCTGTTACTGTACATATATTAAATAACTGTGTATCTACTTTCTATATTTTAAATATAATTGAATCCACAATGGCCATTTTAGTGGTTTTGCTATTTAAAGTTATGGCGTCCATCTTGGATTTCATCCAGGGTCGTCTTGTACAAACTTTGAACCTTTCACACCAAATTTGGTTTTAGTTAGCTCAGTGGTTTAAGAACAGAAGATCAAAATTCACTCATACTTGCTTCACCATGCCATAAGCTAAGTTGGCTATAGCCAGTTGACCAAAAAAGGACAGAAAAACAGACTTCTCTTACATGTATCGCCATGATTAGGTTACTGCTTATATATACAGTCAAACCTGTCTATAAAGACCACCCAATGGAACCAGTAAAAGTGGCCTTTATGGGCAAGTGGCCCTTATATACAGGTTCAAATAATATGAATAAAGAGCAATTGGGATATAATTCTACTGGACTTTATAAACAGGTGGCCCTGATATAGAGGTGGTCTTTAAAGCAGGTTGGACTGTATGTGTATACCTACCTTTGGTTCAAATAGTCCTTCTAACTGCTCAAATTCACCTTTTGACAAATAAGGTGATACATAAACCATGGCCTACAACACAAACATTATGTACAACATAATTTAAATCATAATTATTGTAAATATTGACAAAAGTTAATTTTAACTAGAACTGTCTCTGAAAGAGGCTAATACCCCCTCCTAACTTTTGATCTGGGACAAATTGTATGTATGGCCAAATTGTAATGCGAAAAATTCTGTGTATGAAAATGTTAATGATTTGGCAAAATACGTGTGATGAAACCGATAATGGCAGGTGCACATGTTCTTGTGATGCTCAATATCTATGCATAGTTTTAAAAAAATTGGATCATATATAATTAAGTAACTATATAATCCACCAAAAAAGGAGGTGCACATGTTCAATGTATATAGAAACATCATGTAAAGTTTCTGACTTCTTGGTTAAAACCTGTAACAAGAGTTGATTACACAAAAAGGGTACCCCTCATATAGAATATTGATGAAAAATGACTTAGTTCAACTACCATAACCCGTAAAATCTGAAAAAAATAATATAATCCAACCAAAATAGGAGGTGCACATGTCCAATGTATATAGAAGCATCCTGCAAAGTTTCAGACTTCTTGGTTAAAAGCTGTAAGAGAAGTTGATTACACAAAATGAGTACCCCTCATATGGAATATTGTTGAAAAATGACCAAGTTCAACTACCAATAAAATCTGAAAAAAATATAATCCAATCAAAATAGGAAGTGCACATGTTCAATTTATATGGAAACATCCTGCAAAGTTTCAGACTTCTTGGTTAAAAGCTGTAAGAGAAGTTGATTACACAAAATGAGTACCCCTCATATGGAATATTGTTGAAAAATGACCAAGTTCAACTACCAATAAAATCTGAAAAAAATATAATCCAATCAAAATAGGAAGTGCACATGTTCAATTTATATGGAAACATCCTGCAAAGTTTCAGACTTCTTGGTTAAAAGCTGTAAGAGGAGTTGATTAAATGGGTACTCCACATATCATAGAGGTCAAAGGTCAAAGTCAATGTCACAGTGACCTAAATTTGGTACATGACTAATCACCTTCCTATGATGCATCCACAAAAGTTCTGTTCCGGACACAAAGCAGGACAGACAGAAAGACAGATGGACAAGGTGATTCCTATATACCCCCACAAAGGAACCCCCTCCCCCCCAAATTTTGTTTGCGGGGGATAAAAAAGAGAATCTAGCCATTGTTCATATAATACTAAATTGATTAAATGTCTTTGCAACCATCCTTGTGTTGTTATTGTGGTAATGTTGTTTAAAGTTGTATCAGTAATCTTTCAGCTATCTTAAGAAAACCTTATGCCATCTGTGTCACATTATTTTCCCCGTGTTGCATCATTGCAAGCAACAGGCAAGCATACAACTCCATTGGTCACATTATCACAACACAAGGTGAAGCAATTGATACACTGTCTTTTTAATACGAACCATTTATTTCCATGAAATTCAGAATGTTTAAAAATGCTAATGCTTCATCTACCGGATAAATGTATACTTCATCTCAGAGAGTAAAATCAATTAAATCATACTTCACCTCTGCAAATGGACGCATCGCCGGTCATGCCTTTTGTTCTAACACTGGCCGCCATCATGGTACCAAAGAGCATCAAGGCAACTAAGGACATACTAATGTCAGTGGCGACATTAAATGGCACAATTTAGGCAGAGTTTTGTTCTATTTGCATGTAGTTCTGGCATGCCAGTCCTCTGTCAGAATATTGTGTCGTGGCAGGTGATCCATCACTTACCTGCTGACCAGGTTAGCGAAATATATATATACCGGTAGGTAAGATTAATCAAACCAAAATATGATGAGCTTTAACCCTCTCTCTTAATTTACAATTTATATATATATCTTAATCATTTTTTTTACTAAAAAAGACAAAGAAAGGAAATTGAAATATATCCGGTCTAGTTGTTTTTGACTTAAGATATATGTAACTAAACTTTATTCATAACACAGTAAAAAAACACAAAAGCAAAATAAATAAATAAAACAAACCTCTTTAAAAAGTCACCAAGTGTTACGAAATAACATGGGACGAAAAGTCCTATGGTACAAAACGTTTAATAATTATGTAATTATGGGACGACAAGTCCTGAATATGGTACGAAATGTCTCGAAAATGGTACGAAATGGCATGGGACGAAACGTCTGGAATTCATTCGAGACATTATCTACAACTTCCTTTGACTAGACTAACCTGTAAAGCGCCTTCTTCTAGTTCTGCTAAGTTCAATGAACCATTATATTTACATTTTATAAAACACAAACAAAAGAGTTTTTTAAATAGCCTAACTACTACATTATTACGTCCTTGAAGTCGTTTTCCATTGACTGAATACGTAAGACTGTTCATTAGTTTTGGCATTTGAGGTTTTTTCTTGAAGCCACCTCTTGTGTCGCAAAATAACTTCGACGAAGTGGAAAACTTTCGAATGTCGCATAATTGATTTGTTATGGAAGCTTTATACATGCACGCATGCTTCAGTGGGGAGCAGATGCGTGTGAACTTTGTCAAGTTCCTGTCTAGCATGAAACAATACGTGTTTCTCCACATCTTGTCAAACTATTTTCAATGTCAATCAGCGATCAGAGGCTTCGCTATCTGGCAGGCAGGTGTAAGCGTTGCATAGACGAAGATTATTTATCTACGGTAAATTATAAAATCTCGAAACGGAAACACTCTCAGCCTATGGGGGGGGGGGGGCTAAAACGTACCCATGCCAAAAAGTACCCTATCAGAACGTACCTATTTTTTGGACAAAACGTACCCATATCAGGATTACTCGCCACAACCATAGTATAAAACTCCACTATACGCATCATATGACAATCAAAGGATTACATAGAATAATCATAACAATACAAGACATATGGCGTATTAGTCCGGACTAATCAGCCCACTAAACCCCCATTTTAATTTTTTGACTTTTTGGAGGTTTGTGGTCTGACAGCTTCCATTATTGAATTCTTGAAATTTCTGGCGAAAACGGCAGAAACGAAAACACGCGTCGATAATTTCCAACATTTCCTTACCTCGCTCTTGTTGACAACATGGAACACTTCCTAAAACATTATTCTACCGATCCATGCTTAATTTTTATTTAAAATCCATCGATATCGGTAGGAATACAAGGTTTTCTGATGTCTCTTCAGCTCTATGTCACTTTCACATCGTGAAGACATTACTAATCTGCATTGACCAATCAGATCGCGCGTTGCATTTGGATGGTGAAACTCGCAGTTCCATCTTTAGAAAGCAACGCTATAATATATTTTTTAATGATAAATCAGTGGCGGATCCAGGATTGTATGTTGGGGGGAGGGGGGGGGGGCAAACTGACCAATTTTTAAATTATGTTTGGAGACAACGGCTCTGTATAAAAGGCAAAGATAAAAGACTCCTTGCGACAACATCTTCTATGGATTGAATTTTGACATTTTGCAATGGAGATGGCAAAGGTGATATTTGATGAATTGCGTTTGAAAATTAACTGCGTCCAGCGTTTCTTTACTACTTCAGTGAAGCCAAACGCTGACCACCAGATGGGGTATTATCAATTCATCCCAACAAACGCTTTGTGTCTGCGAGTTGTCTGGATGATCCATTCTCATATAATAGCCGTGCGCTCATTCATATTTATATTTTACACAATGCAATTTATTGATATTGACAATACAAAAATCTTTAGTTCTATAATTTTAGGGGTGCCGGCAGTGCCCCCGTCTAGATCCGCGCCTGCGAATTCCGGTTTTCTATTTTCCCCCTCTTTTCTTTTTCTTTAATGATTATATTTATATATGATTTTATCTACTTAGCGTGTTTGTACTTTTATAATTTTTCCATTGAATTATCAAACAAGTATACTGTTTAAAATGGATATTTGATAATATCGAGAATTCGTTAACCCGGCGTGATTCTAAGGCCACCAATGATCTAAAACAAATTTAGTTATAAAAACATCGATGGCAGCATTGCAATCATGATTAGTAAGAATAAATATTTTTATTAATTAACAACATGTGTTATTGATACAATATGTAAAAATCTGCCTCGCCAATAAATTCACAAAACTGGGCCAATATGAGATAAACTGGGCCAATATGAAACACTAGGACAATATGTGCAAATATTATGACGTCTTTTCATAAAAAAATACAAAATGGCTGACCACATAGCGCTGCTGAAAATCCAATGGGGTAAGTGCAAATTAAAACTTTTTTCCTATTACAAAATATGCTTATTTTAGGTGAAAAGTTGCTTTTGTTTGATAAAAAATACTACCAATAAAAGTATCTCACATAATATAAAAAAGCTACACATCTCTTATGTCTTGTAAACATTTCTTTGGTGCGGTATGTTCAGAAACAATAAGACGCCAACAACGTGATGCAGCGAATGTCACACAGGGGAAGGCATGCTTGAGGTTTTATCGCATGTCTTAACTCGCCATGAAATGATGACAGAAATTAAAGATTCTGACTTAGGAAATGTTCTCTGATACTAATCAAAACTTGCCACAAAATAGTTTTGTTGATGTAAAATTCGACGATACTGATAAATATTTTGTGAGTATGAAATGTTTATTAATAAAATTATCATTAATCAGGTATTTTCATATTGGCCCAGTTATTTGGCATCGGTGCGTCATATTGGCAATATGACACACCTTGGCCAAATAACTGGGCAAATATAAAAATACCTGGGCTAATTGCACAAAGCTTTATTAGTTTCATCAATTGATTACCAGTAGTCCAAATTGGAATTTCAAATAATTTCAAATCTGTTGTGAAATTAAAGTTGAAACTGTTGAAAGTAAATAGAATTCCATCAAAACTAACCTTTTCATTATAAAAGTATAATGTTATTTTTATTTTTATTGTTTTTTTTTAAATTTGTGTTTTTCATTGATTAAACCTAATCAGGTTTCAAACAACTGGGTCCTGATCAATTCTGCCATTATCATATTTAGCATATCAGTTTATGCAGATATACATTTTGAAAAACCCTTTACAGCAATATTAACATTTTTAAAAGGCAATTTAACTAATCCTTGTTTGCTTTTATAGTGATATAAAATGAATGCTATATCAGGGCATAAACATATCTGCCGATCATCGATATCACTAAGGTCTCACTAAACAGTTTCCTACTTTCGTCCACGGCCTAACCAGAATATGAATCAGTGAAAATCGCCATGGCAACATACATTAAACTATCGCTTTCATCTTTTGCATTTTAAGTGAAAGCAAATACACGTATACAGAATAAAGGGTTGATCTGAATTTTTTTAATAGCAGATTCGCAAAATAGTGTTGAATAAATACGAAACTACATAAACATTTCGGTCTCTGATTTAAAGGCACCTTGACAGCGTTTCATGATGCGAGTTTAGAAGTATTGTTGAACTATGTTTATCTCGAAAACGAGCAGAATGTGCTTTCTTTTCATTGCATAAATAAACAGCACTTTGGATATTCTTTCAAATGATATAGCGTTTTTTGCCCCGATTAATCCGTTAACGCATTGTATTTTGGTGTGAAAGTGGCAATACTACAGGAGAACAGTTCTGTCTCGAGAGGTCCATAATAGATTAATGAAACTGGTTTATTTGAGTTTCACCCTTGTTCCGGATTCCTTTATTGTATGTAATATGCAATATCCAAGGAGACTGGTTTCCATGAGTTTCACTTTTGTTCCGGAATCCTAAATTTACAATATTAAAGGAGACTGGTTTATATGAGAGTTTCATTCTTGTTCCAGAATCCTTTATTGTCAAGATGACTGGTTTATGTAAAAGTTTCACTCTTAAGTTTGTTCCGGAATCCTTTATTGTCAAGATGACTGGTTTATGTAAAAGTTTCACTCTTAAGTTTGTTCCGGATTCCTTTATTGTCAAGGAGACTGGTTTATATAAAAGTTCCACTCTTAAGCTTGTTCCGGAATCCTTTATTGTCAAGGAGACTGGTTTATGTAAAAGTTTCACTCTTAAGTTTGTTCCGGAATCCTTTATTGTTAAGGAGACTGGTTTATATAAAAGTTCCACTCTTAAGCTTGTTCCGGAATCCTTTATTGTCAAGGAGACTGGTTTATATGAGAGTTTCATTCTTGTTCCAGAATCCTTTATTGTCAAGATGACTGGTTTATATAACAGTTTCACTCTTAAGTTTGTTCCGGAATCCTTTATTGTTAAGGAGACTGGTTTATATAAAAGTTTCACTCTTAAGCTTGTTCCGGAATCTTTTATTGTCAAGGAGACTGGTTTATGTAAAAGTTTTATTCTTAAGCTTGTTCCGGAATCCTTAATTGTCGAGAACACTGGTTTATGTAAAAGTTTCACTCATAAGCTTGTTCCGGAATCCTTTATTGTCAAGGAGACTGGTTTATATAAGAGTTCCATGCATGACGTGAAACATCGGTTTTTAAGACCTGTTCCGAAAGAACACCGTGACTTTCATTTCTAAATATCAAATACATGGCCAGAACAGACACTACCTTTTTCAAGTCTTGGTCAGACGCCGACAGGATTGTAACCTCGACCTTACACATAAGCGAGCATCAACTGTATGACTCGTTGGTGCACTGGATAAAGCGGACATCTGTTACGCTGGGGGAATTGATTCTTAAGAGCACCGATTTTTTTGTGTTTTTGTTTTTTGTTTTTTGTTTTGTTTTTTTTTTTTTTGGTTTTTTTTTGTGTGTGTCCGGAGCATTTTTTTTCACTTACTTACGATCCACATAACACGGCAACCACACTAGAGCTGTCTCTTGAGAGCTAAATACCCCCCGCCCCAAATGTTTTCCCCATGACATTGACCTTTCCGACATGACCTTAGCTCAAGGTCATGACACCTTTCGGCCATAAAGATTATCCATGTGAAGTTTTATGACAGTCCTCTAAAATAGCTATGAGATGTGGCCCGGACACTGTTAGACAGATGGACGGACAGACAGACAGACAGACATGGTGATTCCTATATACCCCCTCAAACTAGTTTGCGGGGGTGTAATAAATTAGGCATGTCTTAGGACCGCCACTGGGCATAATTGTATCCATTCCAAATACATTGTTTGACGCCACATTCACACATTTTTATCCGGATATTTATGTGTTGTGTGAAACAAATCGAACACACACCGGTCCATGTTCAAATCACAAACCAAAGCCAACCAAAAAACTTTGAGAACTGGCAAATTCAGTTAAACAATTAAACAAGTGAAAGTCCATCAGGAAAATGATATCGGGTGCCTAGGAAGGACAAGTACTTTCTGTCTAGCTAGCAACACCCGCCACGTGAAAAAGTAAAATTGAGAACGAAAGGAACATGAAACTTCGACACGTAAAATCTAGAAAAAATACTTTTGAATACAGAGACACCATACAGTCTAACTTGCCTTAAAGGCCACCTCTATATAAGGACCACCTGGTTATAAAGGCCAGTAAAATTGTACCCAAATTGTTCTTTATTCAGACACGTAAAATCTAGCAAAAATTCTTTTGAATACGGAGGCACCATACAGTCTAACTTGCCTTAAAAGCCACCTCTATATAAGGACCACCTGGTTATAAAGGCCAGTAAAATTGTATCCAAATTGTTCTTTATTTAGACACGTAAAATCTAGCAAAAATTCTTTTGAATACAGAGACACCATACAGTCTAACTTGCCTTAAAAGCCACCTCTATATCAGGACCACCTGGTTATAAAGGCCAGTAAAATTGTATCCAAATTGTTCTTTATTCATATTATTTGAACCTGTATATAAGGTCCGGCTGCCCATAAAAGTCACTTTTAATGGTTACCTTGGGTGGCCTTTGAAACCACGTTTAACTGTATTGTGATGACGGCCTTAAAAGTCTTTGAGGGTCTTGGTAAGCCGAGGCTTGCAACATTCCCCCAGTCAACAATTTATTTGTTGAACAGTTTGCTTCGTTGTGAAGAAGCTCTACCATTACGTATTAAACAATAATATTTACTGATCTGTAATTATGTGGTGTTGACTAGTGTTGAACAGAATTACTTCCCCTAGTGTCGACAATTACCTTAACAAAGATTTTCCTTAACTCAAATTTCAAAATTAGTGACAATCTCTGTTGGAACTATGAATGTAAAATTTTGACGAAACTAAATGCAGATGTTATTCTTAAAATGACACCTGAAAGATCTAAATATCTATAAATTTGAATAATTATAAAGATTTCTAATTTGTCAGATTTAAGTTAAAGAAATCTTAGTTAAGGGGAATGAAATTGTTGACTAAATTCAGTGATGCAATGTATTTGTACTCTTGATCATTTTGTTAACTATTAAGATATTCAGAAGTTTAAGGTGTCCGTTTGAAAAACCTTTGTGGCATTTGTATTTAGTCTTATCTCAAATGTATGGTTTCAGTGATTTTGTTTGCCTAAAATTACTAGTACTACGCAATTAAGGTAGTTTCTCCTTGGGGAAAATGGCTTAATTTTCCCAATTTTCTCACTAAAATTCCCCAAAACAATAGGCTCCAGTTTCACAATCATTCCTCAGCTAAGATTTCCCTTAACTTAAATATTTTAAAATTTCAAATCTTTATAATTTTGTTAATTTTCAAGATATTTAGGAATTTAAGGTGTCATTTTTAAGATCGCTTCTTTATTAGAACAATTGCATTTGGTTTTGACAAAAATATTCATAAGTAGTTCCAATAAAAGATTACCAAAATTTGCAAAAGTTTAAGTTAAGAAAAATCTTAGCCAAGGAATGATTGTGAAACCGGGGCCAGATATACTAGCAAATTAAACCCAGTTCTCCTTACCCACAAAATGTTAGATACTTTCACAATATAACATCTTTAAAATGAAGACCCTAAGCTATTGCAAGCGTGTCATTATACAGTTTGCTGAATTTCAGAACTTCAAACTTTCCCAATTTAAACGACAGAAGGTAGTTTTTAAAAATGTAACAAAATCACTTTATTCCAAATATTTTTTTTATGGTCAGCTGTTCGGAAATGATAAGGTGTTTTTTTAATTTTTTTTTATGTTTTATTTTTTCAGTATTTCACATATAGGTATATAATATAAAACATATACAGAACAATTACACATAAAACAAACTTATACTTACTGACTCATTCACACATAAAGAAGACAAAAAACAAATTGAAATAAAACAATTAGAGGAACTATTCAAATTGCAAATTTCACATCATCAGTGACATCTGGCGGTGAAAACTTAAGACTTCATCACTTTGTTTGGGCTCGGAAATATACGTGCAGATGCTGAAGGATTTTTACATTGTGCCAGAACGACATATAACATAACCCACCCTCCCGAACCCTGACGTCCACTGGTGAAATTTGCAAACCCGATTATTGCTGTTTTTCCGGAACTATATTCAAGTTTGCTAGTTGTAACAAACAAACGTCACATAGGATATATCAATATAAAATGGAATTCATCCTCTATTTGGTGTCACTTACATATCTCACAATATCTATCACGATACATGACACTATGATGTGTACCTTTAAGGCTATTTCAACAAAAAGTTTGTGTGTAGAGCAGATTATGGATAATATTGAGTGACGCAGACGATAGCTTATATTGTCATTTGGCATTATGTCAAAAAGTAATTTGTTCCAACTTGAATCATACAACAATAACCTTCTTATCCAGGTTAGTTTCAAACTTCTGATAAATGATAAATCCTCCATTATGATAGTATGATTGAATATCCGGATATTCTATCAGTTTTTGAGTCCCAAATTATAACTGAATAACAAGGTTTCTAAATGATTTACAACATTATTACTTGGATTAGGGAGATTTATAAAAAGATGAGTAATCTTAGACATCATAATCCTGCTGACAACAGTAATTCTGCCTCCATTTTGTGTCTAACCACTACGGTAGCTCAACTGGTAGAGTGCTCGCTCCGTAAGTGGGAGGGTGTGGGTTCGATCCCCGGCCGGGTCTGATCCAATGCTTTTGACAACAGTAATTCTGCCTCCAT
Organism: Anadara kagoshimensis; assembly: GCA_021292105.1. NCBI lineage: Eukaryota > Metazoa > Mollusca > Bivalvia > Arcoida > Arcidae > Anadara > Anadara kagoshimensis. Next base: position 43,051,442 of record CM037874.1, read on the forward strand.
TTTGTGTCTAACCACTGCGGTAGATCAATTGGTAGAGTGCTCGCTCCGTAGGTGGGAGGTCGTGGGTTCGATCCCCGGCCAGGTCTGATCCAATGCTTTTGACAACAGTAATTCTGCCTCCATTTTGTGTTTGACCACTGCGGTAGCTCAAATGGTAGAGTGCTCGCTCCGTAAGTGGGAGGTCTTGGGTTCGATCCCATGCCGGGTCTGATCCAAGACTTGAAAGTGGGTAGTGTCTGTTCTTTTGCCAAGCACTCAGCATTACGAAATGAAAGTCGGGGTTCTTTCGGATGGGAACTTAACATAAACGATGTCCCGTGTCACAGTGGGCTTGGTACGTTAAAGAACCCTTGTGTATAATGCCACCAGCGCAACGCACTGGCAAAATTTCTGCACCTTCGCCTATAGCTGGTGACATCTCAATATAAATGAAATATTCTTGACTGGTGCAATAAACACCATTACTCAACTCAACTCAACCCTATTTTGTGCCTGAAGATTAATTCAATAATATCTTCAATGTGTAAAGAAAAAGTTATCCCTAAAACTGTAAACGGTTCATTAGTCCAACTCATGTTGTATTCTTCACATAACTTTTTAGTGATAAATCGTTTTCAGCCAATCAAAAAAATTTAGTCTTATTTTAGTTGGGACGTAAAGTGGAGAATTTTAAACATAGCACTGTCGTGCTGCTGTACAGCGTAGTTGGGAAAATTGTGTTGTGGCAAGACAGAATATAACCGAAAATTCGGGGGGGGGGGGGGTGTCGTTAATCTATGCATATAGTCCGACGGATGGGGTTTTTTTTGGAAAAAGAAACAAATTTTTATGTACCAAACCATGTATTGCTGAATAAAATGGTAGAAAAATTAATTTCATAAATATATGAAAAAGACAATCGGTAATTAAAATTTAAAAAAGTTGTACCCGATCGTTTTGTCATTTCGGATAGAGAGAAAGTAGAGTTTTGCAGATCCTACCGTCGCTATGAGGGGGTACATTCTAGCGGTTGTATGCATAACTGAATCATTTAGTTGTTTTACCAGTTCCGAATTTTTACTACCGAATAATCTAAAATTTCAATCCCGTTCAATTAAAGGAATCGCAAAATAACTTTCTCAATTTGCTGTTTCTTCAACCGCTTCCTAAATGTATGAGATTGTTGGTGACCTAGTTTAACGATGTAAACAAATCGTGATCACGGAAATGCTTTTTTCAAGAAAACATACTACCACGTGTTTTTGAGGACAGGTGTCGATATTTTGGAATCAGTAAACATTTGTATTATTACACCACATAAATTTTATTTCCTCTGCTTGTGGATGACGTCTGCAGCAGCGCTTATATGAAACCCTGTTCGGAACTGGTAAAACGACTGTATATAAAATTTGCATACAACACTGTACGAATTATCTCCCTTTCACGAAAGTAAAATCTAATCGATAAACATTTTAAAATATGACACAATTGCCTCAACATTAAAATACGTTATCATAACCTTCAAAATAAATTTAAATTTCCGTAGATTTCACGAAGAATTAATTAAACAACCTGCCGTTGCTGTTCATTTCTTAAAAAGTTATGATTTTACATCGTAGGACGCAAACTTCTCGAACTACTTTTTATTGTAAACATGAGATCAGTTCGCCAAATTGCAGAAATTATTAGATGCATCCCGTCGCAATATTTTACTAGATTCTGAAATGTATTCCGAAAATTTATTCCAAATGTGCATATGTAACCAAATGCATTACCCGTCTCAGAATACATATCTCACGATAAAACAGATATACTTCTTTCACGCTCATTTATCAGGCGCACTATTTCCAGGTGTACTCATATCTTATAATTTCATAGCAAAGAAGCTCGATAGATGACAAAGTACAGGTTCACTTTGTTCACGCTGTACAAAAACTGCAGAATCAGAGATAATATGTTTCTCACAGAAGACTCTGTTCCATCAAAAACAAACATACTAATCCATGTCCTAAACACAATCCAGAAGCAAAGTAAAAACTTGATATATGAAGCAAGGATGGAACCAAAACAGTAATTTTTCTTAACGACTCGGCTTATGTAAGCAAAAGAATCATTTATTTTTACCCGTCATATTGAAATCTATAAAATACTTTGCGATCTTGCTTTCTCTGAAATAGGCTAAATAAACAGTAATCTGGCTTTTTGATAGGATAATTTCTAAATCAGGTGAATCTTTTTGTCTGGGTGATAAACTCTATATACATCAACTAAATTGAACTTTTTTTTTAAATTTGTACACAGCTTTTATTTTTTGTATTGTTGACAATTTTATAATTGAAACAATCTTTCCTGATCTTGAACAATATTCCTATCCCCACACATAAGAAATTCATCATCAAATTCATTAATAAGGTTCTTAATACATGTATTAGTGAAATATTCCGGGGAATTATTATATGGACCATAGACATTTACGAAAGTTATATTATAATCTCCAGTTTCTATCTCTATCTCTGTTAGCATTACATTACTATTGTCGTCTATTTTTCCTTCCCTAATTTGTAAGAAAATAATTTTCCAAACAAGGATGCTAAACCTCGTGAATTACTATTGCCCGGCTGAAATGATAGTCTAGACCCCATTCTGATTCACCTGATTTAGAATTGATTAATCAAAATGTGTAAACAGTATATTGATGGTTTTTTTTCGCAAATACTTAATAAATCTTTTCTTTTTTTGAAACCGTGTAGCCCTCTACGATTGAGGAATAATATTTTTAGTATATCACTCATAACTTATATAAATAACCCAATATACCAGAAAAGGATCTACGTTCATAATCGCCGACAACTCGAAAAGTTCCATTATAAATAGCCGAATCTCATTCTTACATCGATAAATGATTAAGTTCATGAATAATCCAATCTTTTTCGAGGTCTTTGGTCAATTCCTTGACTAGTCTGAAATAAACAACATCAACATGTTACATGATTTTTAAGTTTTTAACTGTAATAAATTTTGCTGAATATAATGTAAACATTTGATTTATTTTCGCGGTATAGAATATTTAGACATATCCGCATAATTATAAGTTAAATTTTTGCGTTTGTGAAATACAGACTTTAACGAAATAAGCATAACACAATTATTTTCAGTCCGTATTATAATCATGCACAACAAATGACTGCGAAATAACGAAAGTAAGTACATGAGTACACCGCGAAAATAAATACATTTACAGTATTATGTAATTATATCATATAATTACAGGAATACATTCTGTACAGTAATTAAAACTAATGGTGTATTTGTTTCTCAATTAATACCCTATAGTAGATCTTGTTCACACTACGGGGACTTTGCACAAGAAGCAGGATGCTTGTAAATAAATTGTTGACTCAGGGATATTGCAAGCCTAGGCTTATCAAGGCCCTCAAAAAGTTTTAAGGCTGTCATTGCAGTATTGTTAATAAGTTTGATGCCTCTGTGTCCAGAATTGCTCTGGGTATATTTGACGTCCCATAGTTCCATGTTCCTTTCACACAATTTTGATTACATATGTAACAGGTAAAGATAGCTAAACAGGAGGTGCTTACCCTTCCAGAGCACCCAGCCTTACTTCCCTGGTGGAAGTTCATGTGTCTAACCCGACTTGTCAGTTCCAAAGTTTTTACTTTGCTTCTGGATTGTGATTTGGACATGGGTTAGTTTGATTTTGATTCATCTAAAATAGCACATTAAAAAACATAGTGGTCTACAATCTTAAAGCAAAATTAAAACTCAGAAAATTGGCAAATAAAGTTAAATATTTTGACAAAGATTTGATCCTAACACTAGTCTATCTTTATTGAAACATTGTCAGTGTTTGCAGAAACTACCTGTACCAGGAGTTGAATGTTTTCCTTTGGCAAGGAAACTTAATGCAAATTTATACCTTGTATATTGTTGTCAAATTCAAGTATGTTTGAAGCAAGTGTGTGTGGTTAACATAGTGAAGCCATTACCACCATTGTTTATCTTACATAGAGAGTTGAGTTGAGTAATGGTGTTTCACGTCCTAGTCAAGAATATTTCATTATATCGAGATGTCACCAGCTATAGGCATTATACAGCAGGGTTCTTTAGCGTGCCAAGCCAACCCCGACACAGGACCTTGTTTAATTTAAGTTTTTATTCGAAAGAATGGCGACTTTCATTTCGTAATGCCAGGTGCTTGGCGAAAGAACAGACACTACCCACTTTTAAGTCTTGGGTCAGACCAGGCCGCGGATCAAACCCACGACCTCCCACTTACGGAGCGAGCACTTTACCAACTTAGCTACCACAGTGGTCCCCTACATATAGAAAAGATACAGATGTACTTACTTATATTTACAAATATAACCACTATCTAGTAACTTGGTTAGTGATTTTAACAGTAAATTTTCATCTTCAATTAGACTCTGCATCGTCTTTCCATCATCTGAATTGTTTGTGATTTTTTTTTGGCGATTCAAGTTTTTATCTTTTTCAGTTCTTCTATCGACACCACTAATACCTAATTTTTTAAGTAAATGTTTTAACATAAGTCTATAAATTATAAATACTGGTAGCATTATATTCATGAATTTGCCTAGATCTTCCGAGAATCTGCTTCTGTTGTCTTTTAGGCGATTAAAGTCGTTTAGTTTTTTCGTGTATTCATGGACACCACGAAAAAAAACCATTGCTTCAGCATATTCTTTACCTGTAAAAATTTAAAAATCATGAATTCAATTCACTAGACATCCCTGAGGATATTGTTAAGCCAGAATGCAATACATAGCATCATCAGAGAACCATTGTTCATTAAAAATTATCTTCTAAATTTTTAAATTTCTCAAAGTGGCAGACATTTTTACCTTTGCAGTGTGCTAAGAGCAATTTCAGACAGGGTTCTCTAATGTGCCACAACTGCCGTGACAAAGGGCATTGATTTTTAATGTTTATTCCAAAGGACCCTGTAACATTCATTTCTAAATGCAGAATGCTTGGTGAAAGAACAGTCACAAACTCCCATATATCAAGTGAGCACTCGGAGATACTGCAGTGTTAAACTTTTTAAAAACTTTAAGACTAAACACCACAACAAATACTATATTTCATAGTGAGATATAGACAAAATCGCTCCCAAAATAGAAACTCTGGGACCAAGTGGTCTAAAGCACTTGGTAACAGATCACAGACAGTATCGCTCACTGCCTAGGTCCAAATCCAACTCTTGCAGATTCTTGTTTGAGAAAGTTAATCAGTTCACTTGTCAGAGGTCTGTTGTCTTTTCTGAATATTCCAATTCCCTCCACCATCCTTAAACCATAACAATAACTTGAACACATATGAATTTTTTTTCATTATAATCTAACTGCAAAGTTATGAATTAACCCTTTCCTGTTCTGGACAAAATGCTAGGTTTACATGAGATTTCAATGCATGTCTAAAAGATGCCAATTACATGATATTTGTAAGAAACAGTATTATGTTGTGTGGTACCACTGTAGAACATATATTGTGGACAAGATTTAAATTCATAGTCGTTACTAAATAAAGCAAATAGGTCATGTGATCTGGGGTAAAACAAAATCACAATTTTAAGAAGAAAATTAGTTTTTTCGTAATAAATATGTCAATTCTGGCAAGCTTGTGTATGATAAGAGTCAACTGACTTTTAATTCTTAAAGACTATTTAGTCCTAAAAATATTACTTATGAAATTTTAAAATTAGACATTGTCCATAGCAACACAAAGGTCAAAGGCCAAGTGCACTTTTAACCAAATTGCTAAGGTATTATAATTAACATAAAGTTACCTGTCAACTTAAACCTACATTAATTGTAATAATCTAATGTTATGACTGAAAGATGGAGACTTTTCTGACCAAAAAGTTGTTCTAAAATTACATCAAAGGTCACATGACCTTGGATTAAAGGTCAACCTAATTCAAGATTAAATCAGGATTTTCAGAGAAAATGAATCAATCTTGCTACTTATTTGTTAGGTATTACATAAAGAAAAGGCCAGCCGACTACTAGTTTTTCAATCAAACAAGAGGCCCATTGGGCCTGATTTGCTCACCTGATAAATAATAGCTCGAATGTAAAATGTCAAAATCTTTCATAACAGTAAGGATTTGAGACTAAATTGTGAGAACAAAAATACAAAAGTAAAAATACTAGGCCATTTTAGGATTTTTTGGTATCTGTGACCTTGACCCTTGAACGTATGGCCTTTATTAAGAGTCATTCTCTGCAAGGACCAGACGATTTGGCTATATTTTGGAAATCACATGTCTCAGATTTTGATGAAATTGCATATAATTAGTAAATACACAAAAAAAAATAAAATGAAACGCCCCATGCAAAAATTTTAATTGTCGTTCCCATGGTTACCAACCACTAAGAGGCCAATCTCTGGAATTTCAGTCAATTTTGGGTACATATCAAATAATATTTGAAATATGCTGCTAGAATATGCCATTTATGATAGTGATCTTGCATATTTTGTTTTTGTTCGGAACTTTAATGGTCATTCTTATCTTTTTCATGTCAAAACTGTATGATTTTACAAGTTTTCATTTATTTTGAGTCACTTTTATCTTAAAGCGCTATAAAATGACCTAAACTAGCTAAACTTTGAGATCCATTATTTTGAAAATGCAGGTACTGGGATTATATCACAAACATTTAAGTTATTGATGAAAGTGGGCTAAACAAAATGTCAAAAAATTAGAGTGGTAATTTTTGATTAAAGAAAATAAATCAGTTTCAAAGTTACAGTAGTAGCTCTAGTAGGGCCCTTTTTAAACAAAGAATTATTTCCCCTTATTTAAAAATATGGTATTATTTTCGCTTTTTGATATGTTTCATCTTGTATATGTCAAACATTTAATTTAGTTATTTTTTAAAATAGGTATATTTATTTATATATATTTGGTTAAAATTTGGGCAATAAAGCACAAAAAATATATTTGTAATGAACTATTTTAATAAACACTTGAAACGTTATTTGGATTTTACATGTTTAGCAATAGGTTCCCTTCATCAACATATTTAGCTTCCTTTATATAACAAGATGTGGTATTTATTTGAGGATTTTACAGATAATTAATCATTTCAGTATTTGTATTGTTTTGCATTTGTGACATTGACCTTTGAATCCATGACTTTAACCTATATATCAAAATGATCATTGTATCAATACCCAAAATATTCAAATATTCATGCCTATATTGTTTTGCATCTGTGACCTTGACCTTTGAACCCATGACCTTTTACTATACACCAACATGATCCTTGTATCAATACCTACAACATTCTAATATACATATCTTTACAAACAGTTTTAATACTTTCAAGATAATTTACCATTTCAGTATTCTATCCATCTGTGACCTTGACCATTGAACCATTGACCTTAACCTACATATCAAAATGTCAATTTCATCAATACCAACAATATTCTAATATACATGTTGATACAAAAAGTTTATAGTTTTCAAGATAATTCACCATTTTAGCATTTTTTCACATCTGTGACCTTGACCATTGAACCATTGACCTTAACCTACATATCAAAATGTCAATTACATCAATACCAACAATATTCTAATATACATGTTGATACAAAAAGTTTATAGTTTTCAAGATAATTACCATTTTAGCATTTTTTCACATCTGTGACCTTGACCATTGAACCATTGACCTTAACCTACATATCAAAATGACAATTACATCAATACCAACAATATTCTAATATACATGTCAATGCAAAAAGTTTATAGTTTTTGAGATAATTAACCACTTTTGCATTATTTTGCATCTGTGACCTTGACCTTTAAACCCATGACCTCTTCCTAAACATCACAATAAATGTTGTATTAATATCTACAATATTCTTATATATATGTCTATATAAAATGTTTAAAAGTTTTCAAGATAATTCAACATTTTAGCATTTTTTCACATGTGACCTTGACCTTTAAACCCATGACCTTAAACTATATATCAAAATAATCATTACATCAATATCTACAATATTCTAATATACATGCCTATACAAAAATTTTATAGTTTTCCAGATAATAAATAAAATCAGAAAGGTAAAGAACTAGGTCATTACCTTCACAATTGACCTTGATCCCATTTTAAAAGTAATTACAAGAATATGTCATAACTGAAACCCAATGTCATTATCTCATCAAATAGTCAAGTTATAACAATTTTAAGTTATTTTACGATTTTCAAAATTAAACGCAAAAAAAGTGTTACATGTACCTATTTTTTCTCTGAATTTCATGAAATGAACAAACTATAGGCTTAGGACCCTAGAGAAATCAAATATCACATTAGATTTTTTCTCCAATCTTTAGTTTCGGAGAAGATTTTTAAAGATTTTTGCACCCCTAGGTCACCTTGACCTATTTATGGTAGCCAATGCAATGGCATGAACAAATCTGAATTGTACCGGCCCATATATACTTCTGACCAAGTTTTCATAAAATCGGTCTGGTAGTTTCAGATAAGAAATTAAAAACATTTCAGTACTTTTTCATATCTATGACCTTGACCTTTGAACTAATGACCTTCATCTATATGCCAAAATGATTATTATAGCAATGCGTTTCATAATATAATATACATGCCTATAAAAAAGTTTTTAATTTTACAGATAATTAACCATTTAAGTATTCTTTCGTATCTGTGACTTTGAACTTACATGTATTTATCAAAATGATAGTTTCATAAATATCTATAATATTCAAATATATGTGTCTATACAAAAAGTTTAAAGTGTTCAAGATATTAACAAAATTACAAAGTTAAAAAATTTGACATGTGATCTTGCCATTTGTCCTTGTCCCAATTTAGAAGGTAGTTGCATAATTATGTCAAAACTGCTAACCTCATGCCATTATATTTTCAAACAGTCTAGTTACAACTATTTAAAGCTATTTTATGTTTTTTTCACAATTGAATACAAAAACCCATATTTTTTTTTACCAAATTTCACAAAATGAACAAACTGTAGGTTAAAGACCCTAGATAAGCCAATTATCACATCAGATTTTTTTCTCCAATTTTCGCTTTCATAGAAGAGGTTTTTAAAGAATTTTGCACCTCATGGTCAGTCACCTTGAGCTAGTTTTGGTACCTTTAGCATCAAAAAACAAATTGCATTGACCTATGGATACTTCTCACCAAGTTTCATTCAAATAGGTCTAGGTGTTTCAGAGAAGAAGTCAAAATTAGGCATTTACAATGCACATACACACACTGCGCTATGCCATAACCTTACCCGACTTAAAATAATACATTTACCTGTATCTCTATCTACTCTGATTGACAGTTTATACATATAATTAACTATTAAGTCTTCCTCACGCACCAAGAGGAATTTTCTCTGTTCTTCACTAAGTTTACGAAAATTTTGCTTTATTTCTTCCAATGCCTAAAAAGCATACAAATATACATGGTAATTCATCTTGGTTTATTGATGCCTGTACAAGCATTTGGTCATATAAGTAAGTTCTGTGAATAAAGATACGACAGTAGATTCTTTTTGTAATTTGCCCAATGTTCAAAGGGCAATAACTCCCAGGAAACTGAGCACACCAACTCGAGTTAATGATGTGCACATCTCCTATTAATGTTGATGCTTTGCACTAAGTTTCATGATATAGTGCTTCATAGTTTTGGAGAATTTGTGCAAGCAAGAATTTCAAATGCACAGACAGAAGTAAGGATGGAAAGAAACTCAAATTTATTATCCCCCTCTTTCTTCGAAAAGTGGGAATATAATTAGATTGATTTGCTATACAGAAATATATCTTCTATGTGGCCAAGTGGAGTAGGCTAAAAGACACACTTACAGATCACATAGTCTCTTTTAACTAAGTTTGAACACATTCAGGATAGAACTTAAGTGAGAAAATTTGTCAGTCTGTTTGCAGAGTGAATGTTTTTCTCCCGACACTCTGGTTTCCACAGCCATCCAAGTCAGTTTGTTTGCAGAGGGTTAGTGCTTTTCTATTGACACTCTGGCTTCCGAAGTTATCCATGTCAGTTTGTTTGCAGAGGGTGAGTGTTTTTCTATTGACACTCTGGCTTCCATAGCCATCCATGTCAGTTTGTTTGCAGAGGGCGAGTGTTTTTCTATTGACACTCTGGCTTCCCAAGTCATCCATGTCAGTTTGTTTGCAGAGGGCGAGTGTTTTTCTATTGACACTCTGGCTTCCCAAGTCATCCATGTCAGTTTGTTTGCAGAGGGCGAGTGTTTTTCTATTGACACTCTGGCTTCCATAGCCATCCATGTCAGTTTGTTTGCAGAGGGCGAGTGTTTTTCTATTGACACTCTGGCTTCCCAAGCCATCCCTGTCAGTTTATTTGCAGAGGACCAGTGTTTTTCTAATGACACTCAGGCTTCCACAGCCATCCGTGTCAGTTTGTTTGCCAAGGGTGAATGCTTTTTAATCATCCAAGTCAGTTTGTTTGTAGAGGGTGAGTGTTTTTCTATTGACACTCTGGCTTCCCAAGTCATCCATGTCAGTTTGTTTGCAGAGGGCCAGTGTTTTTCTATTGACACTCTGGCTTCCACAGGCATCCATGCCAGTTTGTTTGTAGAGGGTGAGTGTTTTTTCTATTGACACTCTGGCTTCCCAAGTTATCTATGTCAGTTTGTTTGCAGAGGGCCAGTGTTTTTCTATTGACACTCAGGCTTCCACAGCCATCCATGTCAGTTTGTTTGCCAAGGATGAATGCTTTTTAATAGTCACTCTGGCTTCCACAGCCAACCAAGTCAGTTTGGTTGCAGAGAGTGAGTGTTTTTCTATTGACACTCTGGCTTCCCAAGTCATCCATGTCAGTTTGTTTGCAAATCCAAAGCAGGTATAACTATGTGGGAAATTCAGCGTGTGGCCTGTCTCAACCCTAAAGTGAGACAAAAAATTCCCACATGGGTAAAAACAAGAGATTGCCATGTCACAGGTGTGAGAAATACATGTATACCTACTTTTGGTTCAATTAGTCCTGCTAACTGCTCAAATTCACCTTTTGACAAATAATATGATACATGAAGCATGGCCTACAACAAAAAATTATGTACAACATAATTTAAGGTAGTTCCATACTTTACAAATCGCCTGAAAACACATATTGAAATTTTGATATGTTGTACATGGACATAAACCATTCAACATGCCAAAATTTCAGGGCAGGTATTCGACTTGCTTAAGGAGTTCTGAAGCGCCACCTGGTGGCCATTTTCACGACATTTATGATCAAAGTATAACTACTGTTATCAACAAATAAGCTTTAATAATTTTTTGTCATGCTTGGAAACCAAAAGTCTCTTGCATTTATATTAACCATTATGTCATGAAGATTATTTAGACCAATGGAATTTTACTTCCGGTCACGTGGAGATTTTCTACAGCGCCACCTATCAAGAGAGAACATTAAAATTCCGGAAAACTAAAAGTATCACCCTTTCGTTAATTTGTAGTTGATTAAAAAACTAAGTCGAATACGACCCCTGATTTTCACATATATTGTACATAAATATATAAGTTTGATTTTCGGAAACACAAAATAGGGGGTCGTCAAGCTACTTTTTTCATAAAATTGCATCAAAATCCTTAAACAAGAAAAAAGCCTTATTCCTTGCATAAGAAGATACCATTAATGCCCCAGTATTCTACTATAAACTCAATATTTTCTTCGTTTGTTATTAACAAATAATTAACAAAAACACAGATTTTGAGCTATTTTGGTTGTGCAAAACAAAACCAGTTTTAAATATCATATGGTCTGTACCCATAGCAACCGTTACCAAACACAGACCAATTAAAGTGGAAAGGGAATTTGTATATATTAATGAAGCGTTCTTGATTCTAGGCCGCCGAAATGAAATGCAAATACAAGAGAATAGTCAATTTGACACAGACAAAAATTATTATACAGTATGTTTATTGAAGAATCGTCAGTTTGCGTCATGCAGCTATCTGTATTTACATTCACCGAAAAAAGTCACATGAAGCAGCATTCACAGTAATTCAAATTTTAAACGGTATACTCAAATCTTTCAATTATTTAGAATTGTGCCCTCAACAGCGTATATCTTTGTAATTTCCGTTAAAATATACAATTAGTTTAGTTCTTTTAAATATTTCTCAAATTGATATTGTGAATTATAATCGTTTAAGAATGCAAAAAATAATAATAAACGATACGCATAACAGTGTTCCCGCCAAAATTCTGTAGGCCCCAAAGACCACATATTCGTGACGTCATAGATGAAAAAGACGTCAAATCAGACATTTCGACCGTACGCACAAAATGCCGACGTCATCATGGTATGGAACTACCTTAAATCATAATTATTGCAAAAACATTTTCAAATTTATTGACAAAAATTAATATTAAAGAGGATCTAGCAATTGTTCATGTAAAACTTAATTAATCAAATGCCTTTGCAACAATCCTTGTGTTGCTGTTGTGGTTGTGGTAACGTTGTTTAAAAACTTATCAGCAATCTCTCAGCTATCTTAAGAAAACCTTATGCCCTCTGTGTCACGGCAACTAATTACGTACTAGTGTCAGAGACGTCATGGAAATATAGAGAAATGAAGAAGAAGAAGAAGAAGAAAAAGAAGAGGGAGAGACGTGGAATTATAAAGAAACGAGAGAGAAAGAGAGAGAATTGTGAGGCGCTGTTTCTATATTTATTCACTATTTTTACATATGCATAATTCATTTATGGATATCCATAAATCGAATTTAACATATGTAAAAATATTTTTAGATATCCAAAAATAATTTTGCATATGCAAAAATCGATTTATGGATATCCATAAATCGAATGTAGGATATGCATAAATTGATTTTTTGCATATGCAAAAATAGTCAGTATTTTTACATATGCAAAAATCAATTTATGGATATCCATAAATCGAGAGTGCGAAATGATTTCTCCCCAAATATACATTGCGGGACTGTTTTAATATTACACGGGAAATTGTCAAGGAAAATCTTAAGTCAGCAGTTGCATTAAAGACAGACATAGTTGTGATTGTATTAACTCTATAAAAATACTGTTTCCAAGTGTTCGTTCTTTCCATTAATTTCAATGGCGGCCATGTTTGATTCTAAGACGCGATGCGTTGCTTACCGCGTGGACACTGCAGGAAACAAAAAAATTTTAAAATATGCAGAAGTTTTTAACAAAAATCGATGAACAAATGCATTTATAATCCATACTGTTAAAAAACGATTTTTATTTGCAAGGAGGAATATTTTTTATCAATTGAATGTACCAACAATATTCACTTTAGGATTTATATATGGGGAAAACTCAGTATTTTGAAATTTTCAAAATTTAATTTTGGATATTCATAAATCGATTTTTGCATATGTAAAAATAGTTGGTATTATTGCATATTCAAAAATCGATTTATGGATATCCATAAATTGATTTTGCATATGCATAAATCGAATTTTGCATATGTGAAAATGATAGGTATTTTTACATACCGGTATGCAAAAATGTAATTATGGATATCCATAAATCGATTTATGCATATGCAAAAATGTATTAATGGATATGTGAAAATAGTGAATAAATATAGAAATGGCGCCTCATAGAGAATTTGATATACGAGCCCTGGAAATATAGAGAAATAACAAAGAGAGAGAGAGAGAGAGAGAGGGGGGAAGAGTGTAAAATATGTGGTAATAACATTTGCCATATTTTTTCAGTTTGTTATCAGGAGAATTTGATCACTCAGTAGATTTGGAATAATTATTTATATAACCAAATAAATGTGATTCAAATGTATATCAACATAGTTACTACCAATAAACATGGATGCTTTTATACAAATGTACTTTGTACTTTTAAAATCTGAAATTGTATCTTTAGTCACTCCAGGTACCAGTTCTATGGAAACAAGAGGCCCATTGGGCCTTATATGCTCACCTGATAAATACCTGTCAAATGTCAAACTTTCATAATATTAACGATTTAAGGCTAAAATAGTGAAAACAACACTTCAAAAGTAAAAAAAAATATATGCCATTTAGGGATTTTTTGGTATCTGTGACCTTGACCCTTGAGTCAAACGTAAGGCCTTTATTAACATATGAAATCTTTCTGAGGCCAATATCTAATCTTTTAATGAACATGCCTATACAAAGAGTTTATAGTTTTTAAAGAAAATTAACCATTTCAATATTGTTTTGCATCTGTGACCTTGACCTTTGAACCCATGACCTTTTTCAATAAATCAAAATGATCATTGTATGAATACCTACAACATTCTAATATACATCCCTATACAAAACAAGAGGCCCATGGGGCTTAACGCTCACCTGTGACCTTGACCTTTGAACCCATAACCCTCATTCATATATCAAAATGATCATTAGGCCAATATCTACAACATTCTAACATACATTACTATACAAAATATTTATAGTTTTCAAGATAATTAACCAATTCAGTATTCATTTGCATCTGTGACCTTGACCTTTGAACTCATGACCTTCATTCATATCAAAATGACCATTAGGCCAATATCTACAATATTCCAATACATATGCTTATACAAGGACTTTATCGTTTTTTAGATAATCAACCATTTCAGTAATTGCTTGCATCTGTGACCTTGACTTTTGAGCCATGACCTTCGTCCATAATCAAAATCACTGTATGGCCAATACCTACAATATTCTAATACACATGCCTATACAAAAAGTTTATAGTTTTTGAGATACTTTACCATTTCAGTACTTATTTGCATCTTTGACCTTGACCTTTTAACTCATGACCTTTATTCATATATCAAAATGACCATTGTGCCATTACCTACAATATTCTAATATACATGCCTATACAAAAAGTTAATAGTTTTGCAGATAGTTAACTATTACGGTAATAGTTGTGCATCTTTGACCTTGACCTTTGAACCCATGACCTTGATCTATGTATCAAAATGATTGTCATGTCAAAACCTGAAATTAACTGAAAATCCCATTCTATTATCACATAGGTCAAAAACTGGGACATGACCTTGACCTTTGACATCTATTGGAAGAAAATAGCAAGACAAGATCAACAGTGAAACTCCATACAATTATCTTCTGCCGCTTTTGACTTATAACAATAAATGTCTCATTTTAAAAATTACATATTTTATGCAAAAAACGCATAACCTATTTATCGTCCAATTTTCATGAAAAACACAATTTAAATGTTCCCAGGTATGCTAACCCAAATATTAAATCAAAATTTGCCTGCAGCTTTTGGTTCCAGAGAAGAAGATTTTTTTGTCTTTTTGCGATTTTTAGCAGTGGCGGCCATCTTGTTGGGCATGGCCAAACCCCGAAAACAATTTTGAAAGCCTGTTACCAAGGCATATTAATCACCAAGTTTCATCAAATCTGGCTCATAGTTTTGGAGGAGAAGATTAAAATGTAAAGTTTACACACAACAGACGACACATACAGACGAGGGACGACGCATGACGGACGGTGATAGATTGCAATAACTTAACTGAGCCTTTGGCTCAGGTGAGCTAAAAAGTTAATACTTTTCAAGATAACTAACCATTTCAGTTTGTGAATTTGACCTTTGAACCCATGACTTTAATCTATATACCAAAATGATCGTTACATAATGCTAACAATATTTGGAAATATATGTCTATACAAAAAGTTTATAGTTTTTGAGATAGTTAATCATTTCAGTACTGTTTCGCATCTGTGACATTGACCTTTGAACTCATGACTTTTTTCTATGCATCAAAATAATTGTTGTATCAATACCTACAACATTCTAATACACATGCCTATACAAAAAGTTAATAGTTATCAAGATAATTAACCATTTCAGTATTCTTTTTTATCTGTGATCTTGACCTTTGAACCCATGACCTTAATCTATACGAACTAGTCATTTCGTACCATAACCATTTCGTACTATGACCATTTCCTACCCACATTTACCATTTCTATGGTATGAAATGACTAACAAATTTTTATTAAAATAATGCATTCAAAATCTGCACATGCCGGAAAATACTACTATTTCGTACCATATTTATAAAATAATATGACATTATTTGTTGATTATATTTTTAAAAAAAGGTTCTTAATTGATAAATTTTTAGCCCGATATGACTAACAGGAAGAAAAATGACATTGATAAGATTCTCCACTTTATCATTTGGAAATTTTGTGAACGGCCTTTGTTTTTGATCTGATGTCCCTAGTTCAGCAAAAAACATTGTTTTTTTAACATAGATTCTCAAAGTCACAAGTGTTTTTTTATTTGAGGATGTTCGTCTTTTAGAGTTTTCATTGAAGAACTTTACTATAATGCAAGAACTATGTTGAGAGAGAGAGAGAGAGTTTCACTATCATATGGTACGAAATGGTAGTTATGTAGTTCTTATAAATGGTAAATGGCTTGAGTGTATGGTACAAAATGGTCAAAGATTATGGTACGAAATGGTCATGGTACGAAATGGACATGGTACGAAATGACTATAACTCAATCTATATATCAAAATGATTGTTACGTCAAAACCAACAATATTCTAATATACATGCCTATACAAAAAGTTAATAGTTTTCAAGATAATTAACCATTTCAGTATTTTTTGCATCTGTGACCTTGACCTTTGAACCCATGACCTTAAGGTATATATAAAAATGGTTGTTACATCAATACCAACAATATTCTAATATACATGTCTATACGAAAAGTTCATAGTTTTCAAGATAATTAATCATTCAGGTATTGTTTCGCATCTGTAACCTTGACCTTTGAATTCATAACCTTTTCCTATACATCAAAATGATTGTTGTATCAATTCCTACAACATTTTAATATACATGTCTATACAAAAAGTTACGTCAAAACCAACAATATTCTAATATACATGCCTATACAAAAAGTTAATAGTTTTCAAAATAATTAACCATTTCGGTATTCTTTCGCATCTGTGACCTTGAACATTGAACCCATGACCTTAATCTATATATCAAAATGATCGTTACATCAATTCCAACAATATTCTTATATACATGCCTATACAAAAAGTTAATACTTTTCGAGATAATTTACCATTTCAGTATTTTTTCGCATCTATGACCTTGACCTTTGAACCAATGACCTTAATCTATATGTGTCAGTGCACAAGTGGGGCTTATCGCATTTTTTATCGAATTTTGGTTTTATCAAAAATTGACAGAACAGGTGGTAAACAAAAGGCCCAATAGGGCCTGTACCGCTCACCTGGGCCGTTAACAGCACAAAAACACAATAAATACTACATTTAAGGAGCAATAACTCTGATGTGGATATTAGGATATTTATAAAACTTGATACTTGCATCTGTGACCTTGACCTTCAAACCAATGACCATAATCTATATATTAAAATGATCATTGTATCAATACCAACAATATTCTAATATACATGCCTATACAAAAAGTTCATAGTTTTCGAGATAATGAACCTTTTTGGTATTGTTTTGCAACCTTGACCTTAACCTTTGGACCCATGACCTTTTTCTATACACCAACAATATTCTAATATACATGTTTATATAAACAGTTTATAGTTTTCGAGATAATTAACCATTTTGGTATTGATTTGCTACTGTGACCTTGACCTTTGGACCCATGACCTTTTTCTATACATCAAAATGATCGTTGTATCAATACCTACAACATTCTAATATACATGTCTATACAAAAAGTTCATAGTTTTCAAGATAATGAACCATTTCAGTATTCTTTCGTATCTGTGACCTTGACCTTTGAACCCATGACCTTAATCTATATATCAAAATAATCATTACATCATACCAACAATATTCTAATATACATGCCTATATAAAAAGTTTATAGTTTTCGAGATAATAAATAATGTTAGAAAGGTAAAAAATTAGGTCATGACCTTCATTATTGACCTTGACACCATTTTGAAGGTAATTACAAGAATATGTCAAAACTGAAAACCCCATGTCATTATCTGGTCATATAGTCAAGTCATAACAATTTAAAAATATTTTACGATTTTTGCAAAATTAAAAGCAAAAACGCGTAACCTATTTTTAAACCAACTTTCATGAAATGAACAAACTTCTAAATACTGAATCCAAATATCACATCAGTTTTTGCCTCCAATGAGTGGTTCAAGAGAAGAAGATTTTTTTAGGTTTTGTCTATTTTTAGTCACAGTGGCCATCTTGGATATTCGATCGCCATGATTTGAACAAACTATAGTTAGACTCTGTCAAGGACCTTCCATGGCAAATTTGGTTTCAGTTGGCTCAGTAGTTTCGGAGGAGAAGATTAAAGTTTACTGACGCACGCACGGATGCACGGACGCCTCGCCATAAGCTCACATGGCCTTTGGCCAGGTGAGCTAAAAATGAAACACTCAAAATGAGTGGTTAAAATGATCAAAATGTTGCAAATTTGGGCAGATTTTAAACCGCTTCTGTTAAAATTGTAATGATGTTTTCATCATGTTAATGACGTTATCAGTAATATGAATGACGTTTACGTTTCCAAAAGCTTTGAAAAAATAACTACGAACTTCTGAAATATCTAGGTACTAAATATGTATTAAGCATGATTATGAAATACCAGTTTGATGCAAATACATTTGTACAACCTTAAAAACTTTGTTACTTTTAAATTTAAGTTACATAGAAAACGGTACAGTCAGTAAACTTCAGACATTCGACCGCATGATTGAAACATCGATGTATTATCTTTGTATTGTATGTAATGACTGTTTTTATATCTACATTACTTTAACACAGTATGCTGATTGACAACTGTTCTATAAAAAGTTTTATTCTCTATTCCTCTGTGTCGTATTGAGGGCATGTTGTCGTCCATTCTATGAATAAACAGTAACAACAAAATCTCGTGGTATGGGCCTATATACACACACAATTTCAACATGTAAACAATTTTACGGCGGGAACAGTACCGTCACTTTCTATGTTGATTACGTCACAACCATGAGGATTGCGATAAGCCCCTTTTTCTCATGCGCTGACACATATATCAAAATGATCGTTACATCAATACCAACAATATTCTAATATACATTTCTATATAAAAAGTTTATAGTTTTCGGGATAATTAACCATTTGGATATTATTTTGCATCTGTGACCTTTACCTTTGAACCCATGACCTTTTTCTATACATCAAAATGATCATTGTATAAATATCTACAACAATTTTATCATTCATGTCTATACAAAAAGTTTGTAGTTTTCCAGATAATGATTAAAATCAGAGGCCAAAAACATAGGTCATGACCTTTACAATTGACCTTGACCTCATTTTGAAGATAATTACAAGAATATGTCAAAACTGGAATCCCCATGTCATAATCTGGTCAAATAGTCAAGTTAAAAATTTGAAGCTATTTTACGATTTTTTTCAAAATTAAACGCAAAAACATGAAACCTATTATTTGTTCGAATTTCACAAAATGAACAAACTATAGGCTTAAGACCCTAGAGAAGCCAAATATCATATCAGAATTTTTCTCCAATTCTTGGTTTCGGAGAAGAAAAGATTTTTGCACCCCTAGGTCACCTTGACCTAGTTATGGTAGCTATGGCAACGCCACGAACAAATCTGAATTGCATCGGCCCATATGTACTTCTCACAAACAGTACCATAACTAGGCCCTTAAATAAACCGAGGCAAGAATTGAAATCAATCTATATATATAACGACATAGAGTACAAACAGAGTCTCAATTTTATACATTTTTCACATGTAAGGAAGGTATTATAACACAGAATAAACTAGACCGGCTTTTGTAAAATAGCCATTTTTGTAATTACTGGTCAAATGATCCCAAATCTGACAATTCGTCTTGGAACTCTTGCTTTATGTACGCAATTATATCAGCATTTAATTTACCAACATTAGCAGAAATGAGATAGAAACCATATAATGCCGTCATATTACAACTTAACCACAACCCGGAAAAATAGTGATGACTGTAGGGACTCTCTCTCTCTCTCTCAAAATATTACTTTTGTTTGGAAAATTTTTACCGAGGCAGTTGCCTCGGTTGCCTCATTGGTAGTTACGGTACTGACCAAGATTCATTGAAATTTGTCTTGTAGTTTCAGAGGAGATGTCAAAAATAGGTGTTAATGATGCACGCACGCAGATACACCAGGTCTGGGATCTGCCCGAAATGGGGGATCGCCCAATCGGGGGACAATCAAAGGGAAGTAATTCTTGTGGGTGTACACACGAGTACACAGAAGAGTTCCGATGATTGCGAGTAACACTACCTTATGTAAACATCCGGTAGATCGTACATAGATACTCGCAGTTGTCAATAAAGCTTTGTAAATCCTATAGGCAACAGGTAATAATGACAGACATATCGGCAGTGTTTTCCAATGATGACATGAAAGATTCAATAAAAGAAGAACTTTTTAATTGAATACAAATTGATTGCTAATTCAAATCTATAAATTTACTCAATTAAAAAAATTAATACACTATTTTATCTCGTTTCTCGATCAGAGGACAGCATTTATTTTGTCAGTTTTCTTCCTTTTATTTTTTGGTGTAAATGCTGAATAATAAGAAGAATTTTGGTTTTTAGTATAAAATGAGTTCGGAATTTTAAGCAAGTCACTACAAAGCCAATTTGATGATATATATATAATCAATCGCAATAGTTAATACCGCTTTTGTTTATTATTATTATTTTTTAATTATTAGTAAATATGATTATTTTGTTTGAAATAAAGAACAGGAGGCTAAATGACAAATCTTCTTCAGTTTAGAATAATAATGTTGGAACTAAAAGCAGGATATAGATTTACCCTACACTCCCGACATTCTGATATATATAGCTACATATACACGGGTAAAAGTTAAAAAAATTGCCACTAAAAGCTTAGTTAGTATATTGTGGCATTGGATTGAGAATTGAAACATATACTATTTTAGCTACATATTTACAAGCTTTTCACCTGACTTTACAACCGAATACAAGTTCTGACACAACCTGGACATTTTATCCTGAACAATTACAAGTTATTTCATGAAAGACAGTGTAGATTGGTCAAAATTCTTTAAAACAACATTTTGGTATTTAATGGGGGGGGGGGGAGATGAAATTCAGACAGAAAATGAAAAAATATCTTCAAAGAGTTGTTTATCTCACATCTGAACTAGATAAGAAACGGTCCTTTTAGCATTTCTATACCCGTAACTACGATGCATTTTTAACAGGAACATTTATAACCGGAAGTGCATTTTTAAGAGCTTATAACTTTTTTCCGCACGACAGATTTTTAGAAATATAAGTTTACTGTAACTGTTTAAATTTTTAAGTCCCCCTACTTAGAAATGAATCCCCGCAGCCGTTTTTTATAAAAGGTCACCAATTTCACTAGATTGTAAGCCAGTTTCTAGGCAAACAAATGAAATATGCATGTGCGATGTTATAGTCATAAAAACGCTTCGACGCTTTATCCCCCGATCGGGCGATTTCGATTTATCCCCCGTTTCAGGTGGATCCCAGACCTGTACACACGCTGCGCTATGCCATAAGCTCACATGAAGTATCGGTGAGCTAAATAAACGGCCTAAGGTGATTTCGATCAAATGATGTAGTGAATTTTACACAGGAATGTTAGCTTGTTTGAGGTTCAATTCATTCGAGACATTATCTACAAGTTCCTTCGACTAGACTTACCTGTGTAGCGCCTTCTTTAAGTTCTGCTATGTTAAATGCATCATTATATTTATGTTTTATAAAACACAAACAGTAGAAATTTTTTAATTCCCTAAACGGCTTTAATGTGTGTGCTTGGGTAGGAGTGTTCATCAGCATTGGCATTAAAGGTTTCCTTTTCATCGGTTTTGACTTAAGATGACTCTTTCTGTCGAAGCAAAATAACTTTGACGAAGTGGAAAACTTTCGAATGTCGCATAATTGATTTGTTTTGGAAGTTTTACACATGCACGCATGCTTCAGTGGGGAGCAGATGCGTGTGAACTTTGTCAAGTTTCTGTCTAGCATGAAACAATTTCTCCACATCTTGTCAAACTATTTTCAATGTCAATCAGAGGCTTCGCTAGACGAGGAACGTTGATCTAAATATAAAATCTCAAAACGGAAACACTTTCAGCCTATTTGGGTCGGGATAAAACGTACCAATGCCAAAACGTACCCTACAAGAACGTACCTATTTTTGGACAAAACGTACCCATACCAGAATTACTCGCCAGAACCATAGTATAAACAGATAAAATTCCAGTATACGTATTACGGAAGCTGGGATTGTCGTAGTAATAGTGTATTGTTTATGATCGCACTGACTGAACACAGGCACTTGTTTCCCCATATGAAAAAATAACACTCTGTGTTATATAATTAAATATAAATTAGTCTCTCTATCTCTCACATGTGGGAAAGTGCATTTTCCTTGTGAAAGTGAATTTCCCTTGCCCTTGGCCTTTACTGATTTACCTGGTATCAGTATAATGGACTGGGGGAGTGGTACGCTTGCCTGCGGCATACTGACTCTGTGAGCTAGCACGTTAAAGTCGCCCTGAGTGCGCGCTAGTTCAAGGCAGACCATACAACACACTCGCACTTCACTTGCGTACACGAAATTGTTCATAGATCAATCCATAGAGATTAATAAAATCATGTGGAACAATTTGTCCCATTTTCTAATTAGCATACGCCGCCATATTGGATTAACGTCAACGTTATAGAGACCATAGGCCAAATAGACAAAAATCTTTAGCTCGCTCTCTTCGATCCAATAAGCATCCATTGGATATTTTCCGATCGGTAAAATTTGCCTTGACACCGGTTAGATTAGGTTCATGTACTTTTATAGTATATTTGTCTGGATTTCGAGGTTCCCACTAAACTTACATTTACGAAGCGTAAACTCGATTTCATCCAACAGTATTTTCTTTAAAATATGAAAAAGTCGAAGTAACCGAGTTTTTGAAATTGTTCACTTCAACCAATTTACGACTTACAATAATTTCCGAAAGGAGAAACGGAATCACAAGAGATGTTGTTCCGGATACAGTCAATCGAGTTCTTAAAATTACACTAAAAAAAGTTCCCCGAGTTTTTAAAAATTGATCTATTTGACAAATCTGACGTTTTTAATGAGGCACGTTAGAGGATATTAAAAGTAAACGCCCAAGACGTCAATTCATGCAACAGAACCCAGATTTAATTACTTCCATATTTGATTTTACGTCGGTTTCTCTTGACACCGGTGCAACACAAGTTAAGTTGAGGTGACATATGGGGAAACAACAATTACAAATCGGTTGTTTTGGTATTCATATTTTCCCGGTCATTGAACTTGGGATCACGTGATGTAACGTCATGAATATTCAAGAGCACAAAGGGAACTAATTTATTGGTATGTAGTTCTCGTCCAAGACGAATTGTCAGATTTGGGATCATTTGACCAGGAATTACAAAAATGGCTAAAGTTTTGTAAGGACCATAATCATGTTGATGGACTTATAGAAAGTCTTGGTTTGATCAGGAAAGAGTATTTTCCGAACGTCACAATAATTATTTAGTGGTGTGGTTAAACTAGTTTTCATGGCACAAAACCATCCCACTTATTTTACAAAAGCCGGTCTAGTTTATTCTGTGTTATAATACCTTCCTTACATGTGAAAATGTATAAAATTGAGACTTTGTTTGTACTCTATGTCGTTATATATATAGATTGATTTCAATTCTTGCCTCGGTTTATTTAAGGGCCTAGTTACGGTACTGGAATACAATTAATAATATATATATATATTTCATCATTGATATCATTAAAATCTAATGGTGCCCTCATTTTGACTCTATGTGATAATATAAGGGTCGATCCGGCGCCGATCCGGTAAATTAGGGCCGATCCGGTATTTCGGGTTACCGCGGTCTGTCAGCGTACAGGCACGAGGGTACCGCATACACCAGTGTACCGGACAGACACCAGTGTACTGGAAACGGCCATGTCTAAGTAGTATATGGATCCGGATAGAGAAAAAGTCGCGAATTCGTATAGCAGTAATAATGCATTATGTCTTGCAAATAAAGAAATTCGATATCCGTATCTGCCTCAATGAATACAAAAATTAATTTGTTAACTATGCATTTCCGGATTCCATTATATTCCTATAGTTACTAATAATATTTACCGTGCAGCCCCAGTATAACTCATAAAATACACACAGGTACAACACGGGTATGGTGGCGAATGTAGTGTACGGGTGTGTAGTATCACAAATACAACATCAGTATGGTGGTGGATGTAGTGTACGGGTGTGTAGTGTCACAAATACAACACGGGTATGGTGGTGGATGTAATGTACAGTTGTGTAGTATCACATACTACTGGATGCAGTGTACGGGTGTGTAGTATGTTATATACAACACGGGTATGGTGGTGGATGCAGTGTACGGGTGTGTAGTATGTTATATACAACACGGGTATGGTGGTGGATGCAGTGTACGGGTGTGTAGTATGTTATATACAACACGGGTATGGTGGTGGATGTAGTGTACGGGTATGTAGTATGTGATATATACAGCACGAGTATGTGGTGGATGTAGTGTACGAGTCTGTAGTATGTGATATACAGCACGAGTATGGTGGTGGGTGTAGTGTACGGGTCTGTAGTATGTTATATACAGCACGAGTATGGTGGTGGATGCAGTGTACGGGTGTGTAGTATGTTATATACAACACGGGTATGGTGGTGGATGTAGTGTACGGATGTGTAGTATGTTATATACAGCACGAGTATGGTGGTGGATGCAGTGTACGGGTGTGTAGTATGTTATATACAACACGGGTATGGTGGTGGATGTAGTGTACGGGTCTGTAGTATGTTATATACAACACGGGTTTGGTGGTGGATGCAGTGTACGGGTCTGTAGTATGTTATATACAACACGGGTATGGTGGTGGATGCAGTGTACGGGTCTGTAGTATGTTATATACAACACGGGTATGGTGGTGGATGTAGTGTACGGGTCTGTAGTATGTTATATACAACACGGGTATGGTGGTGGATGTAGTGTACGGGTCTGTAGTATGTTATATACAACACGGGTATGGTGGTGGATGCAGTGTACGGGTCTGTAGTATGTTATATACAACACGGGTATGGTGGTGGATGCAGTGTACGGGTCTGTAGTATGTTATATACAGCACGAGTATGTGGTGGATGTAGTGTACGAGTCTGTAGTATGTTATATACAACACGGGTATGGTGGTGGATGCAGTGTACGGGTCTGTAGTATGTTATATACAACAAGGGTATGGTGGTGGATGCAGTGTACGGGTCTGTAGTATGTTATATACAACACGGGTATGGTGGTGGATGCAGTGTGCGGGTGTGTAGTATGTTATATACAACACGGGTATGGTGGTGGATGTAGTGTACGGGTATGTAGTATGTGATATATACAGCACGAGTATGGTGGTGGGTGTAGTGTACGGGTCTGTAGTATGTGATATACAGCACGAGTATGGTGGTGGATGTAGTGTACGGGTCTGTAGTATGTGATATACAGCACGAGTATGGTGGTGGATGTAGTGTACGGGTCTGTAGTATGTTATATACAACACGGGTATGGTGGTGGATGCAGTGTACGGGTGTGTAGTATGTTATATACAACACGGGTATGGTGGTGGATGTAGTGTACGGGTATGTAGTATGTGATATATACAGCACGAGTATGTGGTGGATGTAGTGTACGAGTCTGTAGTATGTGATATACAGCACGAGTATGGTGGTGGGTGTAGTGTACGGGTCTGTAGTATGTTATATACAGCACGAGTATGGTGGTGGATGCAGTGTACGGGTGTGTAGTATGTTATATACAACACGGGTATGGTGGTGGATGTAGTGTACGGATGTGTAGTATGTTATATACAGCACGAGTATGGTGGTGGATGCAGTGTACGGGTGTGTAGTATGTTATATACAACACGGGTATGGTGGTGGATGTAGTGTACGGGTCTGTAGTATGTTATATACAACACGGGTTTGGTGGTGGATGCAGTGTACGGGTCTGTAGTATGTTATATACAACACGGGTATGGTGGTGGATGCAGTGTACGGGTCTGTAGTATGTTATATACAACACGGGTATGGTGGTGGATGTAGTGTACGGGTCTGTAGTATGTTATATACAACACGGGTATGGTGGTGGATGTAGTGTACGGGTCTGTAGTATGTTATATACAACACGGGTATGGTGGTGGATGCAGTGTACGGGTCTGTAGTATGTTATATACAACACGGGTATGGTGGTGGATGCAGTGTACGGGTCTGTAGTATGTTATATACAGCACGAGTATGTGGTGGATGTAGTGTACGAGTCTGTAGTATGTTATATACAACACGGGTATGGTGGTGGATGCAGTGTACGGGTCTGTAGTATGTTATATACAACAAGGGTATGGTGGTGGATGCAGTGTACGGGTCTGTAGTATGTTATATACAACACGGGTATGGTGGTGGATGCAGTGTGCGGGTGTGTAGTATGTTATATACAACACGGGTATGGTGGTGGATGTAGTGTACGGGTATGTAGTATGTGATATATACAGCACGAGTATGGTGGTGGGTGTAGTGTACGGGTCTGTAGTATGTGATATACAGCACGAGTATGGTGGTGGATGTAGTGTACGGGTCTGTAGTATGTGATATACAGCACGAGTATGGTGGTGGATGTAGTGTACGGGTCTGTAGTATGTTATATACAACACGGGTATGGTGGTGGATGTAGTGCACGGGTATGTAGTATGTGATATATACAGCACGAGTATGTGGTGGATGTAGTGTACGAGTCTGTAGTATGTGATATACAGCACGAGTATGGTGGTGGGTGTAGTGTACGGGTCTGTAGTATGTTATATACAACACGGGTATGGTGGTGGATGCAGTGTACGGGTGTGTAGTATGTTATATACAACACGGGTATGGTGGTGGATGTAGTGTACGGGTCTGTAGTATGTTATATACAACACGGGTATGGTGGTGGATGTAGTGTACGGATGTGTAGTATGTTATATACAACACGGGTATGGTGGTGGATGTAGTGTACGGATGTGTAGTATGTTATATACAGCACGAGTATGGTGGTGGATGCAGTGTACGGGTGTGTAGTATGTTATATACAACACGGGTATGGTGGTGGATGTAGTGTACGGGTCTGTAGTATGTTATATACAACACGGGTATGGTGGTGGATGCAGTGTACGGGTCTGTAGTATGTTATATACAACACGGGTATGGTGGTGGATGCAGTGTACGGATGTGTAGTATGTTATATACAACACGGGTATGGTGGTGGATGTAGTGTACGGGTATGTAGTATGTGATATATACAGCACGAGTATGTGGTGGATGTAGTGTACGAGTCTGTAGTATGTGATATACAGCACGAGTATGGTGGTGGGTGTAGTGTACGGGTCTGTAGTATGTGATATACAGCACGAGTATGGTGGTGGATGTAGTGTACGGGTCTGTAGTATGTGATATACAGCACGAGTATGGTGGTGGATGTAGTGTACGGGTCTGTAGTATGTGATATACAGCACGAGTATGGTGGTGGATGTAGTGTACGGGTCTGTAGTATGTAATATATACAACACGGATATGGTGGTGGATGTAGTGTACGAATCTGTAGTATGTGATATACAGCACAAGTATGGTGGTGGATGTAGTGTACGGGTCTGTAGTATGTGATATACAGCACGAGTATGGTGGTGGATGTAGTGTACGGGTGTGTAGTATGTTATATACAACACGGGTATGGTGGTGGATGTAGTGTACAGTTGTGTAGTATCACTTATACAACACGGATATGGTGGTGGATGTAGTGTACGGATGTGTATACGTAGTATGTTATATATACAACACGGGTATGGAGGTGGATGTAGTGTACGGGTGTGTAGTATGTTATATACAACACGGGTATGGTGGTGGATGCAGTGTACGGGTCTGTAATATGTTATATACAACACGGGTATGGTGGTGGATGTAGTGTACGGGTCTGTAGTATGTTATATACAACACGGGTATGGTGGTGGATGAAGTGTACGGATGTGTAGTATGTTATATATACAACACGGATATGGTGGTGGATGTAGTCTACGGATGTGTAGTATGTTATATACAACACGGGTATGGTGGTGGATGTAGTGTACGGATGTGTAGTATGTTATATACAACACGGGTATGGTGGTGGATGTAGTGTACGGATGTGTAGTATGTTATATACAGCACGAGTATGGTGGTGGATGCAGTGTACGGGTGTGTAGTATGTTATATACAACACGGGTATGGTGGTGGATGTAGTGTACGGGTCTGTAGTATGTTATATACAACACGGGTTTGGTGGTGGATGCAGTGTACGGGTCTGTAGTATGTTATATACAACACGGGTATGGTGGTGGATGCAGTGTACGGGTCTGTAGTATGTAATATATACAACACGGATATGGTGGTGGATGTAGTGTACGAATCTGTAGTATGTGATATACAGCACAAGTATGGTGGTGGATGTAGTGTACGGGTCTGTAGTATGTGATATACAGCACGAGTATGGTGGTGGATGTAGTGTACGGGTTTGTAGTATGTTATATACAACACGGGTATGGTGGTGGATGTAGTGTACAGTTGTGTAGTATCACTTATACAACACGGATATGGTGGTGGATGTAGTGTACGGATGTGTAGTATGTTATATATACAACACGGGTATGGAGGTGGATGTAGTGTACGGGTGTGTAGTATGTTATATACAACACGGGTATGGTGGTGGATGCAGTGTACGGGTCTGTAGTATGTTATATACAACACGGGTATGGTGGTGGATGTAGTGTACGGGTCTGTAGTATGTTATATACAACACGGGTATGGTGGTGGATGTAGTGTACGGATGTGTAGTATGTTATATATACAACACGGATATGGTGGTGGATGTAGTCTACGGATGTGTAGTATGTTATATACAACACGAGTATGGTGGTGGATGTAGTGTACGGGTCTGTAGTATGTTATATACAACACGGGTTTGGTGGTGGATGTAGTGTACGGGTGTGTAGTATGTTATATACAACACGGGTATGGTGGTGGATGTAGTGTACAGTTGTGTAGTATCACTTATACAACACTGACGGATATGGTGGTGGATGTAGTGTACGGATGTGTAGTATGTTATATATACAACACTGGTATGGTGGTGGATGTAGTGTACGGGTGTGTAGTATGTTATATACAACACGGGTATGCTAGTGGATATAGTGTACGGATGTGTAGTATGTTATATATACAACACGGGTATGGTGGTGGATGTAGTCTACGGATGTGTAGTATGTTATATACAACACGAGTATGGTGGTGATGTAGTGGGCATGTATGTAGTATGTCATATACAACATTCATATGTTTATGAGTGCAGTGTACATTTATTTAGTATTTTTTAAATGCGAATTATTGAAATTAAAAAAGAATTCCTTGCTTTGGAACACTTTGACCTAAAGCATCAATCTAAGCATTTATCATTACATAATCAATTATACATATGCGGAAAGTAAAGGTTCTGGCATGGTGAAACTTTCACTGTATTGACAATTTTAAATTCAAGTTAATATATAAATTATAAACAATGTCACTACCAAGTATGGTTATCTTCAGTACAGTGCCTTGGATCTCATCGATCTAAGCCCATGGAATATGTATAAAGTAAAATGTTCGGGCAAAATGAAACTTTGAGTTGAGTAATAGTGTTTAACGTCCCAGTCAAGAATATTTCACTTATATCGAGACGTCGCCAGCTATAGGCGAAGGTGCAGAAATTTTGCCTGTGCGTTGCGCTGATGGCATGATACAGCGGGGTTCTTTAGCGTGCCAAGCCCACCGTGACACGGAACCTCGTTTATTTTAAGTTCCCATCCGAGAGAACCGTGACTTTCATTTCGTAATGCCGAGTGCTTGGCGAAAGAACAGTCACTACCCACTTTCAAGTCTTTGGTCAGACCCGGCCGGGGTTCGAACCCACGACCTTCCACTTACGGAGCGAGCACTCTACCAACTGAGGTACCGCAGTGACTTTCCGCTGTTTTGGTAATTTTTGAAATAACATATTGTAACATCTCATATGGGCATTGTCACTATAGAATAAAAACAGATCTAGGGAACACATTTTTGAAAGTCAACGAAATATGTATATAAAATACAGTATTGGTACCGTACTGGCCATAGACAATTAAAAACAAATTAAGGTCAACGCTAAAGTTGAGTATCAATACCCTTGGAACACATGTTCCGGAAGTAACATGGGATGTACCAATACAACCGTAGAGTACGGTGTTTAGGTAAACCAACTCTTCCATTGTGCTCTGATTTCGAAAGTGTTATTTTGTAACACTACATTTTGGCAATGCCAATATTCTTAGATTTTCAAAACATATGTTCCGAAAGTTACAAATCGGGTATACATTGAAATACGGAAATTTGATATAATCGAATGGCAAGGGTTCTGGGAAAACTTACATTGTGCATTTTTTTAACAGGTTTAAAAAAAATTATAACACTACAAATGAGCAATGTCACTACACAGAATCAAAGACAAATTATAGGGTCACAATTGTTCCGAAAGTAATTAAATAGGTTGATATCAGAATAAGGTATTTTTTCATAAAACAAAAGAGAAAATAACGCAACAGGTTGAAGGTTCCTTTAAGTTAAGAATAGTAGTAAACATATTTGTATTTTTTGTCCATAATTTCGTATTTTTGTCACAAGTTTGTATTTTTGTCCACAAGTTCGTACTTTTGTCCACAGTTTCGGATTTTCGTCCACGGTCTAACCACAAACTTATTAGACAAAAATGTCCATGACAACTTACATGTAAATAATCATTTGTATTTAAAAGTAATACTTATTAAATACAATACAATAACGTCTTAAATGTAGCAAAAATTGCAGATTTGACTACTAGTATCACTTTTCAAAAAATACGATAAATACGAAACTAAATTAACATTTCAACGGTCTATTTCGAAAGCCAAAAATGAATACATACACTACATCCACCACCATACTCGTACTGTATATCACATACTACAGACCCGTACCGTGACTACATCCACTACCATACTCGTACTGTATATCACATACTACAGACCCGTACCGTGACTACATCCACCACCATACTCGTACTGTATATCACATACTACAGACCCGTACACTACATCCACCACCATACTCGTGCTGTATATCACATACTACAGACCCGTACACTACATCCACCACCATACTCGTGCTGTATATCACATACTACAGACCCGTACAGTACATCCACCACCATACTCATGCTGTATATCACATACTACAGACCCGTACACTACATCCACCACCATTCTCGTGCTGTATATCACATACTACAGACCTGATGCTACATCCATGCATTACAATTGTAACGTTTTTTATGGCATATATAGTAGCAATCAATCCGCTATTACAAGGCAACCACTGTGTTATATTAGATATTCGTTAGTCCGCGTATTTTGATATATTTTATTGGACACGTTTTATTTTTTAGAAAAATTTCGATCAATATTCAAGATTCACTGACCCTGAATCTTTGAAATATTATGTTTTGATAAAAATATATTATGGCCATCGCGTACTTGATGTGAATTTTAGAAAACTATTTTGTATTAATCTAAAATAATTATAGCTCTACGAAAATTGGCTGAAAAGTGCGTTCCATATTTTCTTAAATAACTTCACAAATATTCAATGAAATGTTTAATTGAAAATATGGGTAATTCTGGATTTAATGTGAAATTTTGATATGCATCCATTGCATTTTTATGGAAATATAGATAAATTAAAATGAGGTTGTACATTTGTATAATTTATCAGCCGGTCTACACATTTTAAACCCGTACTGTTATGATTGCTAGTTTGCCGGCATCGTGGCAGTTACAGAACAACATGAGGCATCGCATAGGCTGACATATTTTATTTGCGAGGTTGCACATAAAGCAGTGACGTAGTTCACATACTCGTCACATGATCATCACATGATACAAATAAACATACTGTAACATCCCTTTTTTCATAAATTTGTGAAAGTCCATATCACATTAAAGTATGCACACATAAATCTACATGTATATGTAATAAAGTATACAGCTTATGTATTAATTACTGGTATCAGTCCTAAATTTAAATGTCTAATCAACTATATTTTAAAACTGAAATGCAATCTTGAAATGCAATTATCATAACATAACAATACAAAAACTAAACTACAAATATTGGCAGATACATCACACAATCAACCAGTAACCATATCATGAACATAATCTTTCACACAAGTTATATAATCTTTCATTTGTTAGGTTTAATTACCTGCCTACCCGATCGTGTACTAACACTGTTTTGAACTTGAGTTGGCACCGACTGTGGTGGATTGGGGGCATTACGTTCCGGTTTGATATTTACTTCCGGTTTGATATTAACTTCCGGTCTGATATTTACTTCCGGTTTGGACTTGGTATCGCGCTCTAAACTCGGTTCTACCTGTAACTCTGGTCGCACTTCAAACTTTTCCTCGGTGTGACGAAGATGTCTGCGATTTCTACGTATCACCTTACCATTTTCCTTCAAAACATTGTAAGAACGATCTGACTGATTACTTAGTATTATACCCTTATCCCAAGTGTTCGAATGTTCTGGTTTTATGCGTACTGTATCCCCTTTGGACAATCGATCCAGGTCGCGTGCACCTGTATTATAATAATGTGCTTGTCGCGACTTGCTTTCCGTTAACCTTTGGTAGATGTTACCAGGCACTTTCGGCTGCAAAAGAGCGGATTTCATGGGCAACAATGTTCTCGTTTGCCTGTTCATTAACTGTCTCGCGGGACTGTAATTAGTGGATTGTAACGGCGTATTCCGCAAGTTGAGTAGAGCGATATATATATCAGTGCCAGCATGTTTACATTTTTTCATGAGTCTTTTCGCAGTCTTTACGGCACTTTCGGCTTTCCCATTGCTTTGCGGATAGCGGGGACTTGACGTTAAATGAACAAAGTCCCATTCATTACTAAATTGCTTGAACTGTTCGGACGCAAACTGCGGACCGTTATCAGATACAACGGTATTCGGTATGCCATGTCTGGCGAAATGTTGCTTCAACTTCTGTATTACATTTCGGGCATTTGTGTCGTTAAGTCGGTCAATTTCAAAGAAATTGCTAAAATAGTCTACCGTAACGAGATATTCCACACCATCGAATGTGAAAATGTCGGTTCCTACTTTGTTCCATGGCAGCGTAGACGGTTCATGTGGCATGAAAGTTTCCTTGCGTTGCGCAACTTCGAATGCTCTACAGGCATCGCATTTGCCAATATAGTCTTTGATCTGAGCTGACATACCAGGCCAGTAAATTGATTCTCGTGCGCGTTTTAGACAGCCTTCTATACCTATGTGAGTGTGCAACTGTTGTAGCACTTCCGATCGCATCTCTATCGGAATAACACACCGTTCGCCTCTGAAAATTATACCGTTTTGTACCGAAAGCTCATCTCTAACACAGTGGTACGGTTTAACATCTGGTGGGACGTCCGTTTCATCCCAACCCTTCACTATAACCCTTATGAGACTCTGTAGCGTTTCGTCGTTTGCGGTAGCGCGTACTATATCCTGAAGTTTCTTTCTCGATACCGTTAAGAAATCGACCATGTTGATACTTTCGACCTCCGCTTCGAATCGTGTATTTACGCACAATACTTCATCCGGTTTCCCGATTCTCTGCGATGTATTAATGTAAGCTCTCGAGAGCGTATCGGCAATAAACATCTGCTTACCCGGCTTATAACGGATATCAATATCATAGCGCTGGAGACGCAATAACATGCGCTGTAACCGTTTAGGTGCTTTGAACAACGATTTTTTGTGTATGATTTCCAATGGCTTGTGGTCGCTTTCCACAATAACCCTGCGTCCGTATGTGTACTGGTGGAATTTTTCCATACCATATACTACCGCCAACAACTCTTTCTCGATTTGAGCATAGTTTTGCTCTGTGGGGGTTAACGCACGGCTAGCATATGTAACCGGACAACCATTTTGTATAATGGCTGCACCAAGCCCAGTCTCCGACGAGTCGCATTGTAGCACAGTTTCGGCTTTGGAGTCGAAATATTTGAGACAGCCGCACGACTAACTTCCTGTTTAATGTTCTCAAAAGCCCTGTCATGTTCAAATGACCAATTCCAGACTGCGTTCTTGCGCGTAAGCTGTCGCAACGGTTCGCAAAGGTCGCTTAAGTTGTCAATGAACTTTGCTAGATAGTTAACAAGCCCTAGGAGGCGTTGGACTCCAGCTACATCATTTGGACGCATCATTTTCTCGATCGCCTCGACCTTCGAAGGATCAGGTTTAACACCTTCTGCTGTGAGCAGGTGCCCGATGTACGACATTTGATTACGTTTAAACTCTAGCTTGTTTTTGTTGAGTTTGATATTTCGTTCACGACAACGTGCCAGTAGTGCCTTAAGCTTCATATCATGATCAATGATTGCATCAGAATCGGTCTTGCCTTCACCATAAACCAAAATATCATCAGCTACCATGCAGACTCCTGCAAGATCTCCGATTTCGCGCTTCAGGTAGCTCTGAAAGTACTCCGGAGCGGGGGATATGCCAAAAGGCATCCGCAGCCAACGAAAACGTCCGAATGGAGTTTCAAAAGTAGTAAGGTAGCTAGACTCATTATCTAATTCCACGTGCCAGAAACCATTACGAACATCTAATTTGGTAAACACTTTTGCATGCCCTAGCTCGGGTAACAAATCTTCTAGTATGGGAAGCGGAAAATGATTGCGCTTTAATGCGGTGTTGAGTGGTTTAGGGTCTATACAAATACGTAAATCGCCGCTTGGTTTTTTAACGATAACTAAACTTGAAACCCAATCTGTCGGCTCGTTCACGGGTGTAATAACATTGAGGTCTTTCAACCGTTCAAGTTCGGACTTGAGTTTTGACTTAATTGCGACTGGAACGCGACGCAGAGCCATCTTCACCGGAGTAACCGATTTGTCTACTTCTAAGTGTAATTTATCATGAAATTTGCCTTCACCCTGAAAAACATCACTAAATTCTGACAATACAGATTTTACAGATAAACCTTCATTATATGATTCATTGACTGAAAAGATATTGTGATATTGAACCTTAACTAAATGCATGAACTGAATAGCTGATGCACCTAACAAAGGTTCAAAGTTGTCATTTACTACAACAAAATGAACATTATAGCGCCTTTGATTCTTAGGATTTTTAAGTTCTAGCTCACATGTCCCTATAGCACTAAATGTAGAATTGTCATACAGTGTAAGTCTTTTCTCTTGAGATTTAATGAGCTCTTTTGGAACATATCTAGCTGGAATCAGGTTTATCGTTGCTCCAGAATCCAACTGAAACTTGACTTGTTGGTTTCGATTCACAACAACCATCTGAGCGAAAATCTTATCCTGTATTGCATTCACATCAGTAATAAAGTTAACATCAGTGTCACTGTCACTATAAAGGAGGGAATTGGTTTCTACTTGATGAACGCGACCACCTTTACGTTTCTTCCTATGTTTACTACGTGTTTGTCTACACTCCGAAGCAAAATGATTCAATTTGCCGCAATTGTTGCACTTCTTACCATAAGCTGGGCAGCGTCTTTTCTCGCAAAAAGTTCCACAATATTTACATTTGTCTTTTTGCTTGCTTTCTGGTGTCCTCTGTTTACGGGTTAATTTACGAACCTCGGTGATATCTTCACTTGTTGACGCACCAGCCATAGTTTTGATTTTAACTGCTGTGGATTCAAATGCACGGCACATATCGATAGCACGATCCAATGAGAGCTTGTCTTCCTGCAGTAGCCTTTTACGTATTGTGTTTTCACGAATACCACACACTATACGATCTCGAATTAAATTGTCTTCAAGCCCACCGTAGTTACAAGTCTTCGCCAGTTTACGAAGTTTGGCCACATACGAGTCTATGTTCATACCCTCTAATTGTACACAGGTATTAAATATGTAACGCTCGTACGTTTCATTTGTTTTGCCCACACAAAAGTTGTCAAATTTATCAAGGACTTTGTCGATATCTTTCTCATCGCCTTCTCCCTCGAATGCAAACCCTTCATAAACATCTGCTGCATCTGCTCCTATGCATGTGAGGAAAGTTGCTGTGCGTAATTCTTTCTCTTTCTTAACTAGGCCGCTAGCAATCTCATAGTTTACCCATGTGCGTTTAAACTTCTTCCAGTTTATCGCCACGTTGCCCTCCATTTCCAATTTGGCGGGAAATGGTAATTGTGACGGCGAGGCCATATTATTCATAAAATTAAAATTACGCTGATTCTGGCAATAAATGTCATGTAACTTAGCTTTGAGAACTTATCTGTGATATCCCGCTTCTGACACCATGTTATGATTGCTAGTTTGCCGGCATCGTGGCAGTTACAGAACAACATGAGGCATCGCATAGGCTGACATATTTTATTTGCGAGGTTGCACATAAAGCAGTGACGTAGTTCACATACTCGTCACATGATCATCACATGATACAAATAAACATACTGTAACACGTACAACCGTGTCCTTCCGGTATGCTGATGTACGTAGGCTGCCGGACATTGTTGGCTCTATACTTAAACATACATCTTCACGCTATCCAAAAAATTGACCCCCTTGGTTTTTCTTTGTTTTTTACGCAA
Organism: Anadara kagoshimensis; assembly: GCA_021292105.1. NCBI lineage: Eukaryota > Metazoa > Mollusca > Bivalvia > Arcoida > Arcidae > Anadara > Anadara kagoshimensis. The sequence goes on from CM037874.1 coordinate 43,088,293, forward strand.
TGCTTGGGAATTCAAAAACACAACATATACCATTCTTTTTTTACATATATTTCGCTAAAAATGATCTATAAAATGTCCATCATTGTCGTCTATAAACCGTGTCACAGGACATAAACTTTATATGACCATTGCACTTTCTGAAATGGCCACAGTCAACTGAGAATGCTGATCCCGTACTGAATTTCGGCAAACGTTCTGATTGGCTAAATCAATCTTCTTTTGATTGTTTGAATCTTTTATCCCTATGTATTTTAACTTTTAGCCAATAAGAACGTTTGGATACATTGTGTTATGGTTAAGTATAGAATATTATTTTTTAATACTCGTATATCTGTGTGACTGAAGTTAAGAGGTATGTTAACACGGCATGATTCAAATGTCAAGTCCGTTTGATCCCATGCAGTTTGTGATTTTGGTTTCTGAAGACAGTAATATCACAGTGTATGAACAGAACTGTACGCAAAAAGGTAGCTACTGTTCGGCGAAGCGAGAGACAATGAGGTCAATCAGTAAAGTGTTTCTTATTTTCTTGTTGCGTAAATAGCAACTCGAAATCAAATATGGTAAATAAGCAGTTGTTCTCTATCTTCTTCTTGGGCATATTTGTATGTTTTAGAATCTCAAAATAAATTAAATATTCCATTAAGAACAGTCATGAACACGTATTTGAGCAACGCTGGACCTATCTAAAATGTAGATTTATGTTCATTTAATCAAAAATATCCGAGAAATTAAAATACATGATGAAAACAAACATTTTTTCAATCAGTCTATATAGTTACAAAATCTACTTTGGCACAGAAACATTCAAAATATTGATTCAAACGACATGACTGACAAGATGTTACTGTACCGGTAGTTTATATTTGTCTGTACCGGTAGTGAGTTTCTAGTAACAGAAACACTGTACCGGTAGTTTTTATTGTGATACTTTAACGCCAGTCTCTCTTGGATAGTGGAAATTTCTCTTTTTCCAGTCAAAGATTTTTAGTACTTTTATGCTTATTATGCTACCATATGATATTATCGAATTAGTTGTATAAGTATTATGGTAATACAGCCACCACTTACTTTTAAACATAACCCCTGTGGTAGCTTAGTTGGTAGAGTGCTTGCTCCGTAAGTTGGAGGTCGTTGCTTCGAACCCCGACCAGGTCTGACCCAAAACTTGGAAGTGGGAAGTGACTGTTTTTTCGCCAAGCACTCGGCATTACGAAAAGAAAGTCACGGTTCTTTCGGATGGGAACTTAAAACAAACGAGGTCCCGTGTCATGGTAGGCTTGGCGCGATAAAGAACCCTGCTGTAAATTGCCATCAGTGCGACGCACAGACAAAATTTATGCACTTTCACCTATAGCTGGCGATTTCTTGATATAAGTGAAATATTCATGACTGGGACATAGAACACATTTACTCAAATCAACTCCTCTTTAACTTGTGATATTGCTTTGGCCAAAAAAGATTGTCGTAAAATAAAATACTTTCATTTACACAAATGGTTTCTTACCATTGTTGTTACTGCAAATAGTCTTCATACAGACATTGAGCTTGAACTTAAGTTTAAAACTACTCGCACCTTAAAGTCGTCCTGAGTGTGCGCTAGTAAATAAAAATCATAAACTTAACTTAATGTTCTCTGCGCCAGAAGGCGCATAAGGCCTCAACGCTATCCTTCCATTCTTGTCTGTCCTTCGTTGTTGCTTTGGCCACCTACTCCATCCAGCAGCGTTTTTTTCCTTTTTCGTTGTTCTCCTCCATGTGGACTTGGGTCTTACCTTTTTTTTCCTCTGGCTGCCACCAGTGTTGTCTATAGTCATTTATTCCCTCTTTCCTTAGTATGTGTCCGAATCAGTTCCACTTTCTTCTCCTGATCTTATAGCTTATGTTGTTAAGTCTAGCTGTTTTCAATATTTTTGATTAGGTATTTTCTGTTGCCATCTTATTCTTAGTATCTGTTTGGAAGCCGTTTGTTAGAGGTGTTCATCTTTCTTCGTTCTTTTCCACGTTTTACTTTCATAAAACAATACTGGTCCTACTAAGGTCTTAAATAGGTGCATCTTTGTATTTTTTCCAACAGTTTTGGTGTTCCAAATCCTTCTAAGTCTATTTCTTTGAATTTAATTTAAGCCCTATCCTTGATGCCTCTTCAGTCATTTTCCTAGTCTTATCATTCAGGTCTTAGAATTTGGAGGATAAAAGTGCTATATCTTCCGCAAACCCAAGACCTAACAATAATGTTGTAAAATCACTTCTTATTTCTCTTCTCACTCCATTTGTTGTTTTCTTTATCATTCAATCTATAACTATTAGAAAGAAACCCTGACATTACACATCCCTGTTTTACACCACTTTTAATAGCGAACCACTCTGATGTTTCATTTTCTTCAATGACAGCACATTCGAATCACTCATATATCCCTTATATAGCATTAGTGATTTTGATTGGAATGCCATAGCTCTTCGTTATCGTCCAAAGGCTCTTCCTGTGCACCGAGTCGAATGCCTGTTCAAAGTCTACAAAGTATGTGTATATTGGAGTTCTGAATTCATTTGCTTGTTCCAGTATTTTTCTCAGGATGCTAAGTTGTTTCTCTCCCTGGTCTAAATCCTGCATGTTCCTTCCTGAGTCTCTTGTCCACTCCTGTCTTAATCCTTGCAATGACCATACAGCTAAATTCCTTGCTAATGACTGATAGTAAACACACTAGCAAATTTCACGCACATAGATTAATTCTCAGAGGGTAATAATCTTGTTCTCGTCGCGAATAGTATCTTATGTTTAATAATATTTCTATATTATAGCTATCACCCCCTCAGTTCTTTCAATATGGAAATTTGAGTAATAAATTGCCAAAAACATGCTACAGTATACGATATATTTTAATGCAATTGCAAAATTTACTACAATTAAGGGGCTATAGGTCTTTAATATTGTCCATAGCATATTTTTCTTCAATAGAAAAGCATGTTTTATAATTAATAATTGAATTACAAAAATTTCTAGTATCAAATTGAAAATTCCATCTAACTCGCATGGATGGCGTGGAAGAGAAAAGTAGCTACCGGTACAGAAACAATACAGATGTTGAAAACTACCGGTACAGTTCTAACTTTCGACCACAGAAGGAAAACTTGCTTTTTCAGTGTAAATACGAGTTTTGTAACATTCTGTACATGAATTAGGGAATCTAAGAATATTTTTCTACATATAGGTACTGATAATGGAACATACAATGTGAAATAATACGTATTTTACATCATTTAACTAGAAGTGAGATCCCACGACTCGACGTTTGATGATGTTGATCATCATATTTATTATATAAGTTGACACTTTTCTGAGAGCATATGGCTACCACTAAAGCTTTATATAGTGAAGATGGATTAAATAAAAGGGATAAACTAAATCCATTAAAATTGAGTTAGAAAGATAGATAATCAACAACCTCGTGTCTCCCGATACACCTTCTTCTCGCTTCGACAAACAGTAGCTACCTTTTTGCGTACAGTTCCGTTCATACACTGTGAATATGAAGGCATTGATGTCACATAGAATATGAGAAAGCAGAATTAATCACCAGCGACATTTAATACAGTATTAAATTTCAGTTGGTAGAGTGCTTGTTCCTTAAGTCAAGAAGGTCGAGGGTTTGGTCTCTGGTCAGGTCTGACCCAAAAATTCGCTCGGCATTAAAAAATGAATGCGGGTCTTTCGGACAAACATTAAAAACCGAAGCCCTTTGTCACGGTAGGCGTGGCACGATAAAGTACCCTCACTGCATAATGCCATCACCGCAAAGCATAGGTAAATATTTCTACACCTATAGCTGGTGGCGTCTTGATATAAGTGAAATATTGTTGACTTAGAAGTTAAACCCCATTAATCAATGATCAAATAAACTCAGGACCGGGATTCAAACAGAAAGACTTTCCTTTATCAACTCATCTGGATCACCCAGACCACGTTCATCCATTTATCGACTAAATTAAATCAAAACACTGGTATCCCTCCAAAGATCTACAACTTCCAAAGGTCGAACGAACTCCTTTAATATAACGAAAACAAGAGGCCCATGGGCCTTAACGCTCACCTGAGGAAGAGTACATATCTTATGCAGAGGTTCAATAGCCAATGACATTAATAAAAGAGAATATCAAAATTTTCAGCAGTAAGGGCCAATAATATGCAAGTATTTTTGCAAGTTAATTATAATAATTATTATATAAGTATGCTATATATAACATATTTAAAGTCTAGCTACAATATATTATTTATAAACAGCTAAAACATCTGTATATTAAAATGTGCATTGGGCCAATACCTACAATATTCCAATATACATGCCTATACAAAGAGTTTATAGTTTTTAAAATAATTAACCATTTAAGTATTCGTTTACATCTATGACCTTGACCTTTGAACCTATGAACTTCATTCATATATCAAAATGATCGTTGTGCAAATGCCTACAATATTCTAATATACATGCCTATACAAAAAGTTAATAGTTTTTGAGATAATTAACCATTTAAATATTCGTTCGCAGCTATGACCTTGACCTTTGAACCTATGACCTTCATTTATATATCAAAACGATCGTTAGGCCAATACCTACAATATTCCAATATACATGCCTATACAAAAAGTTTATAGTTTTTGAGATAATTAAGCATTTAAGTATTCGTTCAATTCTATGACCTTGACCTTTGAACCTATGACCTTCATTCATATATCAAAATGATCATTAGGCCAATACCTACAATATTCCAATATACATGCCTATACAAAAAGTTTATAGTTTTTGAGATAATTAACCATTTACGTATTCGTTCGCGTCTTTGACCTTGACCTTTGAACCTATGACCTTCATTCATATATCAAAATGATCGTTAGGCCAATACCTACAATACTCCAATATACATGTCTATACAAAAAGTTTATAGTTTTTGAGATAATTAACCATTTCAGTACTTGTTTAAATCTGTGACCTTGACCTTTGAACCCATGGCCTTTATTCATGTATCAAAATAACCATTGTGCCATTACCTACAATATTCAGATATACATGCTTATACAAAAAATTCATAGTTTTGCAGATAATTAACTATTTTGGTATTCTTGGATATCTGTGACCTTGACCTTTGAACCCATGACCCTGATCTATGTATCAAAATGATCGTCATGTCAATACCTACAAATAACTGAAAATCCTATGCCATTATCACAAGAAATGTTAAAAAAATAGCATTTTTTATCAAAGGTCAAAAACTGGGACATGACCTTGACCTTCAACCTTGACATCAATTGGAAGAAAATTGCAAGACAAGATCAACAGTGAAAACTCCATACAATTATCTTCAGCCGTAATGAAGTTATTACAATAAATGTCTCATTTTAAAAATTACATAATTTTACGCAAAAAACGCGTAACCTATTTTTCGTCTAATTTTCATGAAAAACACAATTTTGATGTTTCCAGGTATGCTGAATCCAAATATCCAATTAAAATTTGCCTGCACCTTTTGGTTTAAGAGAAGAAGATTTTTTTGTCTTTTTGCTATTTTTAGTAACAGCGGCCATCTTGTTGGGCGTGGCCAAACCCCGAACACAATTTTGAAAGGCTGTTACCTAGGCATGATAATCACCAAGTTTCATCAAATATGGCCCAGTAGTTTTGGAGGAGAAGATTAAAATGTAAAGTTTATACACGACGCACGACGGACGACGGACGGTGATAGATTGCAATAGCTCATCTGAGCCTTTGGCTCAGGTGAGCTAAAAATGTCGGTCTGGATCTGCGGTGCACAACTACACCTCGACAAATAAAAAGACCGACAATACAAGTTATCGACGGCGACAAATTTCGACAGTGCAGTTGATAGAGATACTAGTATTATGAAATCACCGACACTCATAGCCACCTGCGTCAATATTACTATTTTTGAAAAAAGATAGAATGGTTTAGATCTACTTTGAATGCGAGGTAAAAAGGACGCTCGACAGTGTTCAAGATGCAGGAAATTGCATCATTTGTACTGAAAAAAAGCGAATTTTTTCTGGGGGAGCATGCCCCCAAACCCCCCTAGAAGGTCGCGCCTTTGGCGCATACGTGAGCCCCCCCCCCCCATTCACCAAGACTCTGGATCCGCCCCTGAGGGATTAATTCATTAATTTATTACGATTGATTATATCATCAAACTGGCTTGTAGTGACTTGCTTGGAATTCCGAACTTAGTTTATCATGAAATATTCCGATAATTGACAAATAAGAATGAACGAAAAATGTAATATCTGTATAGACTGAAACAGTAAGATGGGTATAGGCAAACAACTTTGACATGTCTGTTTGACCTTTAATTTAAATATTTATTATGGACGACTGCATCTATTTATAGGGATCATACTAGTTTATTTTGTGTAAATAACGAGAACACTAATCACTTATCTGTGTACGCATTATTAAGTGCGAAGCCTACTACTACCTATGTATAGGATGGACTGTTCTATATGAATATTCCTAATGAAAGTTCAAACGGACAGGTCAATGTTGTGTACCTATAGCTTACCGTTCATCATCTATTATCTGAAATGTATTCACTTTAACTCAGTACTACTCCAACCAATTCAAAGTCGATCAAGAATGACATAGAATTGATTTGATCGAGGTTAACAGTTCACAAAAGGTCACATGAAGTAAATAGGTAATCTCAGTAGTGTTCACTTTACTGTTTACATTTTGGAGTTCAAACGAAAGTGAGGCAAATAAATCAAACTGAGGCTTTGTGGCGGGGTCGCTTCAATAACCATGTTAGGTTATCTCCCTTTGACTTGATTCCGGATTGTGTTGTGCCTCTGGCAACTTCCAAAAATGAAAAAATAGTTAAAGTTTAAATTAATATAATTTATTAAATAAATAATTTTAATTACACATTGAAATTTATAACAATCAATAATGAGATTTGGAATTTGGAATGGACAAAATAATGTAAAAAATTAATAGCCAAAGTTAATGCTAAACTGTATATAATGCAAAATATAATATTTCGGAATGACAAATATGCGAGGTTAAAACTTCTTGTACTTCATCATCATCATTTATTTAATGATATATATATATATATATATATATATATATATATATGTATAATTTTTGCTTTACTGTCTGATAAATCTTTTAAGTCTGGATGCTATTATTTCATGAGAATCTACAATAGCAATGTGAAATCTGTGCTATTATATGGTTCAGAATGCTGGAAAGTTACCCAGACTGATTTTCAAAAACTGGCCGCATTCCATAACACCTGCCTCAGAAAGATATGCTGGCCAAGAAAAATAAGTAACTAGAGACTACATGAAATCTGTGCCCAGAAGGATATCGGAGCAGAAATAAAACAACGTAGATGGCAGTGGATTGGACATGTGATGAGACAAGACAACAACAGTACCACCAGAGTCTCACTAAAATGGACACCAGATGGGAAGAGGAAGCGAGGAAGACCGAAGGAAACATGGAGTCGGACAGTAGAGAAAGAGCTGAAAGAGATGGGGATGATTTCAACCATATTGAAATTATATATTATTTGACGAAGATAATTGTCAAAAACTAGATTCCGAAATATATTCCGAAAATTTATTCCAAATGACTATGTGCATATGTAACCAAATGCATTACTCGTCTCAAAATACATATCTCACGATAAAACAGATATATTTCTTTCACGTTCATTTACCAGGCGCACTATTTACGATGCGTACGATTTAATACTGTTTCATAGTAAAGAAGCCCGACCTTAGAGAAATCGATAGCAATGTACGCTTTCACTGTCGTGAACGCCGTACAAAAACCGTTATCATATACGACGTGATACGCTCGTAAACTTCATCGACAAATGGTCTTAACTTGTCTAATAATAGATTTTTGAAAATGTTTTACTATATCACCATAGTAACCAATATTTTGTCAATGACTTGTTGCATTTATAAAAGAAATCATATTGCGATCGGAAATACAACCATGTTTTCTCTACCTTCACCATCCTTGAAAGCTTCATGTTCTGGAGGAATGTCACGTGTCATTTCGGCCTTGACACAGTTTTCAAGTTCAAATAAATGTGAATCCTCATCCTCAGGGAAGTGCTTCCTTACATAGTTCGCAAGATTAATAACATATTCTACATTAGACCCATTTAATCCTTGAGCACCGACAATTTGTTTTGCCAATGTTTGTGTGTCACGTGGTATATTGTATAGGCGGTTTTCCGGTGTTGCCATATACAATACGACCTTATAAGACGGTTGTGTATCTTGGCTGTTCTCGGGTTTGGGGTAAAAATCTGTGACCATCGTAACGTAACCACCGAGCGTTGTTCTCTTAAGTTGAGGTTTCCCAGTGCTTTTTTGATATTGTCAAGACCTTCTATTTCATATGCAACTCCCCAAACAATCCCCTAAAACAAATAAAAATTATTTTTTTATGTTCTTAATAATAATAATAATAATAATAATAATAATGATAATGATAATAATAAAGCATACTGTCTGTTTTCCCCAATCAACCCTAAGAAATCAGAATTATCATTGTTTTCCCAAACAATACCCTAAAAGCATTTTCCCGCTCTCACAAAACTGGGAATCGGTGGTCGTGCTTTCTAGTGTATGTGCGCGCATGCGGATTAGAAGCTTCTATTCATTGTTATCCCAAACGATCCTTTAGAGGTCGGTTCATGCCATAGGCACGTGTCTTAGTTGGAGCTAAAGCACGCGTCTACGGTGATGGTGACTCACTGTCTAGTTTTGAACCTAAAGCCCATTTACGATCCTTTAGTCTCTCGGTTTTTCGTAAAATTTTCTAAAACGAAACTTTTTATTGTGAAAGTAAAATCGCACATTTATTATACAATTCATGCCGTAATTAATTTTTAATATTTCTATCCTTAATCTTTTCTCAGTTTTGCCCCATACTCCGTAAATTTTGGTCAATTTTGAGCAACGGCTATTTTGTCTTAGTCCAAACCATTTCGGACAGGGAAATACTGAGCTAATTTGCATGGTGCCAATTTGCATAAGAAATACTTATCGACAATATGTTGATACGCAACACTACACATGATTGACAAGGACGGATATTGTTTTCATAAACTTGTTTATAAAATTAGTCAAAATTGTTTAAATTTATCAATAGTTATCAATATACATATGGTATTATAATGCTGCACCTACCTACGTCATGCACTAATTTTTTTTGTTTACAAGATTTTTGTACGAAATAGCATTCTTGCGTGTTTGTGCGCTCTCTTCTCTCTCTCTCTCTGTATGTGTTTGTGCGCGCTCTCTCTCTTTCTCTCTCTCTGTGCGTGTTTGTGCTCTCTCTCTCTCTCTCTCTCTCTCTCTCTCTCTCTCTCTCTCTGCTCCCTCTCTTTCAGTGTTTGTGTGCTCTCTATCTCTCTGTGTGTGTTTGTGTGCACTCTCTCTCTTTGTGCTCTCTCTCTCTCGCTCTCTCTCTCTCTCTCTCTCTCTCTCTCTGTTGTGTGTGTGTGTTTGTGCGCTCTCTCTGTGTGTGTATGTGTGTTTGTGCTCTCTCTCTCTTTCTTTCTTTCTTTCTTTCTCTCTGTGTGTGTGTTTGTGTGCCTACCTCATCTTGTTCGACTAAAGTTGCAACCCTTCCTCGCTGAAAGTAAAAAAAAAGTAAGTTGTAAAATTAACATGCAGTAATATAGGAAAGGATACAATTTGCTTAAATTAATATTTAAAAAAAACCTCTTTTGTTAAAGGGGGTTTGATTCTTATTAATCTCTAGAATTGACCAGTGTGTTAGTTTTAACTACGGTACAGACCTGTCGAAAGTTTGACACTGAGCTAACGAATGCGTGCCGAATATCGGACCCTAATAAGCCATAACCTAAACAGATTTTCAGCAACTGCTAACCAGTATATCGAGGTTGGTTAGTTGGTTGAATGTTGCTTAACGTTACATCAGCAATTTTTCAGCTATTCGCAACGAGAACTATTTTATTAATCTCTATGGATTAATCTATGAACAATTTCGTGTATGCATGTTAAGTGCGAGTGTGTTGTATGGTCCGTCTTGTACTACCGCGCACTCAGGGCGACTTTACCGTGCTAGCTCACAAAGTCAGTACGCCGCAGACAAGCGTACCACTCCCCCAGTCCATTATACTGATACCAGGTATTTCTTGGCAGCTTTTACAGGCATTAGGAGAGTTGAGTTGAGTAATGGTGTTTAACGTCCCAGTCAAGAATATTTCACTTATATCGAGACGTCGCCAGCTATAGGCGAAGGCGCAGAAATTTTGCCTGTGCGTAGCGCTGATGGCATTACACAGTAGGATTCTTTATCGTGCCAAGCCTACCAAGACACGGGGCCTCGTTTATTTTAAGTTCCCATCCGAAAGAATTTTCATTTCGTACTGCTGAGTGCTTGGCGAAAGAACAGTCACTTCCCACTTTTAAGTCTTGGGTCAGACCCTGTCGGGGTTCGAACCCATGACCTCCCACTTACGGATCGGGCACTCTACCAACTGAGCTACCGCAGTGGTTTCGGGCATCAGGAATTCATATATATATCTCGGCTATTCGGCTGTCGAGTTTCTACTTCTCTTCGTCATCATAATGAAACTTTCGACAGGCCTGTACTGGGGTCTGCCTAAATCATGCCAAGGAGGATTTCATGCCAAGGTAGACGCCAAGGGAAATGAAATGACATGTATGTTACCTCTTTTTCGTCATAGAATTTACACGGACATCGTCAAAGTTAGGAAGATTCGGCTTTTTACCGACAAATAACTTCCATTTTTCTAGAAAATATAATTTATTGATTAATTATTTAGTATACAAAAAACCAAGTTTCTAGCTTGCACACAAACTTCCTTGGCGCATTTAATTTCCCTTGGCTTCTGCCTTGGCATGAAATCCTCCCTTGACATGTTTTAGGTAGACCGCTGTACTGTACCTGTCAAAGGTTTATTAACACTTGCACCAGTTTCACAATCATCCATAATAGAGCTAAGATTTTCCTTAACATAACTTAGCAAACTTTTGTTGGTTTTTTTTTTTTTTTTTTTGGTCAAAATGTAATGGTTGGTTGGTTGAATGTTGCTTAACGTCGCATCAGCAATTTTTCAGCTATTTGCGACGAGAACTATTTAATTAATCTCTGAACAATTTTGTGTATGCATGTGAAGTGCGAGTGTGTTGTATGGTCTGCCTTGTACTAGCGCGCACTCAGGGCGACTTTACCGTGCTAGCTCACAGAGTCAATACACCGCAGACAAGCGTACCACTCCCCAGTCCATTATACTGATACCAGGTGAATCAGTAAAGGCCAACGGCAAGGAAAATTCACTTTCCCACATGTGGTCCGAGCGGGACTCAAACTCACAGCTGTGAGAGACCCTGGATTTGAAGACTGACGTCTTATCCATTAGGCCACCGCGCCCTCTCAAAATGTAATGCATATGTTCTAGGGTAGAAACATCTTCAAAATGACACTTAAAATTTCTGAATACCTTAAAAATTAACAAAATTATAAAGATTTTAAATTGTGTCAGATTTAAGTTAAGGAAATCATATTTTAGGAATGATTGTGAAACTGCGATCTGAAATAACGAAAAGGACTATTCGATATCGAAGATCGACAGTCAATTGGCCGAGTTAGGGTGTTAAGTGAAGTCGAAAGATAGTTACGTTTTTCAAAATATACCTAAATTTGGGCCGAGATGAGCTGTCAACTCGACACTATTTTTTTTTTAATTCGTTAGTTTAATGTTAAAATTTCGATTGCCCTGTACTGTACTGTTCTTGTGTGCTTTTAAGAAATTATGAAAAAATGAATTCAGACATTACCAATAAAATGGTCACAATCAAAATGAACTGTCGATATGAAATTCACAACAACAAAAAATGCAAAATTTTTGTAAGAGGGAAGGGTTGCATTTTTCTTTTGTTTGAAAGCTCGTTCACAATTGATTTTATTTGGCGAATATTTGGGAATCTCCCGCTACATAAGTAACTAGATCTAAAGTTTTGATTGGTATGATATTTTTTGAGAAATTATAATTTTACATGCAGTACAGACCTGTTGACAGTTTAACACTGCGCTAACGAAATGTAGTCGGACTCGATTGCTAAGTGGTTGAGGTATGGATACCAAGTGGCCGAAAATCTCCTGGGAGATAAAGAACATCTGCCGAAATGATATACAGTACTGACCTGTCAAAAGTTTAACACTAAGCTAACCCATCGGTGCCGAATCGGCAACTCATCTATGCCCCTCGGTCATATTTCCACAACATTTCGATAGCTGCGTCCTGGCTCCGGTTTCACAATCTTAGCCAAGATTTTTCGTAACTTAAATTTAGCAAATTTTTGTCATCTCTTTTTTTAACTACAGGTGAATTTTTTTTTCAAAACTAATGCAAATGTTTAATATAGAAGTGATCTTAAAAATTACATCTTAAATTCCTAAATATCTTCAAAATTATCAATTCTAAGGATTTGAAATTTTGCCAGATTTAAGTTAAGGAAAATCTTAGCTAAGGAATGATTGTGAAACTGGGGCCTGCTACCCACGTCTCGGTCGCTCGGCGGCCGAACTTTGGCTCAATTTCGTTAGCTCAGTGTTAACATTTTGATAGGCCTGCACTGTAGCTCCCGAGGTGCCGAGATTAAAATTTGATTCGATACTAATTAGTTATCTTATTGTTAAACTTTCGACTTTTGTCTTATATGATTTAAGATCAATTATGAAAATTATATTAAACCTTTTCTGGTGTCCCTCTGTGCGTTTCTATTTCCTGCCAGAATCGAAACGTACCCACGGATGTAACCTTTTTCTCTGTGAATAGTCAATATCCGGGTTCCACAGCAGAGAGCCATAACCAAACACCCAAATCCTCTTCAATTTTTGAAGTAATACTTCAATATCAGCCCTTTCAGTCGACATTGTTAGTTGGATTAGTGCTGTGACATTGTGCTTAAGGAACCTAACGACTTTATTTATAAAGGTGTTTGTTTATTTTTTTTTTCTTCTATTTTTGGAAAATATCATGATGTGTTTGGATATAAACAAACTAAAAAAAAAAAGATTGACATTTTCGTAGAATTCTTAGTCTAACTTCCTGATTTTTGAAATGCTGGAACTTCTACATTTAACAGTAACAGGCATTTACTATAAACACTACTTGGAAAAATGTTTGTTTTGCACGTGTTGGAAACGATCCAATACACATACAGTACAGACCTGTCGAAAGATAAAAACACTTGACTAACGAAAGCCGAAGCTTTGTGCCAGTTAAAACGATATCAACAGTTTTGTAGTGGCCGAAAACATACCGCAAGACATATTAGCAGCTGTTGAGAGACAGCTGACGAAGGGCTGCGATGAACTTCCGATTCGGTAGTAATTCGTTAGCTTAATGTTAAACTTTCGACAGTACTGTATATATGTATATTGGCCTGGTGGATACTGTGTATCGATCGATCGTTTTGATTATAAATAGAGTATTGATAACTTAAATTTATGAATAAATTATAAATAAATTACGCAGTTAGTTTGGTATCTGTGTATCAGATATTGTGCTTCGAATTGTGTTTTTAAGTCTTTTTTGAGTTCATTAACGGGTTTCGTCGTAGAGTGTCGACTACATTTCCTCGAAAGAGAAAGTGACATTTTCCCGATTAAGGCCAAGACAAAAAATAATGTGTTTTTCTACTTTCTTGGCCTATCTAAAATTTTCGGATCTACCCTAAAGTTATTATTCCATTTATGATGGTTAAAATAATAAAATTCTGCTATTTATTAAAAATATTTTTTTTATATTTCTCCGGCAAAACTAAAATCGACAGTGTAATGGATACGTATCTATTTGGTAACATGTAGCTCAGTTGGTAGATTGTCGGACTCGGGATCCAAGGGTCGCGAGTTAGAATCCCGACGGGGACCAAGTGTCGGAACAATGATCCGGTGGGGCAACATCCTCTTCAACTGCTACCACAGCGAGCTAGCACGCTTCCACCCGAAGGTCGCTCTGACGAGTGCTCGCTAGTACAAAGCAGACAAATGCTATATATACACGGTCAGTCATGGTCATATCGGTGTAGCCTTGTGTGCATAAAGGCTATTTTGAACACGCATATATTGCGATTAAATTTTTAATTTTAATTTTTTGTTAAAATTTTAATTATATTTCAGCACAGAAAATGGAGACCTAATTAGAAAAAGATATGTTTTGTTTTAAATCGGTCTATGTGAGTGTGTGCATACCATCAATTTTGCCATTTTTTCAAGAATATCAAAATGGTTAAGTATAAATACTCCCATTAGGTGCCTCATTATCTTTTGGTTATATGTAGGTCGACCAGGCGTGAATTTTCTTGATCCAATCACGCAAGTGAAAGGTAAATTTTTACCCAACATTCATTTGTAATTTGGGGCCCAAATGGTTAGCTGGAGTATATATTTTCTGTCACCAATGTGATTTTTTTTCTATATACAGACGTAAACAAAAACATGCAACATTGACAAAAATATACTTTTTAGTTAGGTCTCTGAATAATGAATGAATATGCACCAATTCTTTATTAAAACGTAATTTACAATACTCCATGTTCAAAATAGCCTTTATGCACAGTAGTGTAATCTGACTGATATTGCACCGCAGTGTAAATATTAAAATGTGCGCCTTAAGCTTATTAAGGTGTCTAGTATTGTTAACTAAACTAAAATGTAATCAATTCTTTGGTTTAACAGATTTTATCTTGATTGATGGGTTTTGAATTAAAGATTAAAAGATAAAGAGTATTTACTGAATTGGGATTTTATAAAATAAACAAATGTATTCAAGCGATATTTACTTCTTTTGTCATATACTATTTTTGTAAATTTAATCATAATTAAATGCATTCAAAAATAAATGGTATGTGACATCTAATTTCGGCATGATTAAATGAGGTTTTACGACCCAGTCAAGAATATCTCACTTATATCGAGGTGATACCAGTTATAGGTGAAGTGGCAGACATTTTTACCTTTGCTGTGCGCTCAGGACAATATGCAGGGGGGGGGGGGGGGGTTGGACCCGTATGTTTATATCAACTTTTTGCGTCTTAATCGATTTTTTGAAAATTAAAGCTTACAGTTACATGAAACGATTTTTCCAGAATTCCTGGAAATTGTGACAGACGTGTTTGCATCAAATAAATCTATATGCAGTATAAGCAATCAACATTGACCTGTCCGCTTGACCTTTTATTCGGAATATTCATACAGGACAGACCGGGAGAATCCACTCATTACATGATGAGTAGTGTTAGGATTAGAAGTTCGTACATGGACAGTGTTTGTGTTAAGTGTTTCTCTCATCATATAGACTTCTGCGTCCCCTGTACATCAATATACTCGTTCATAATAAATATTTAAAGGTCAAGCGGACAGGTCAATGTTGTTTGCCTATATATGTTCATTTGTGATGGGGGTCGCGTCGTGTGTATTCAAAACATTTCGTAGAAAGCCTTGAATCATCAGATTAACCTATATATGTAAGGTATTTTACTTTCATTTTCATTTAGGTGTGCACGTGCTAAGTACTAAAAGATTACAATAGTCATATTAATTTTCTACTTTCACTCAAAAAGAAGAACTGATTGTCATGTGTTACTTTCGATTTTTATTTTGATCATGCACTAAAAACAAGCGCCAATTGCCATGTGTAACTTTTGAATTTTTATTAAATCATGCACTAAAAACAAGCACCAACTGCCATGTGTAACTTTTGATTTTTAATGAAATCTTGCACTACAGCGAAGTACCAATTGCCATGTGTAACTTTAGATTTTTTTTAATTAAATCTTGCACTACAGCGAAGCACCAATTGCCATGTGTAACTTTAGATTTTTAATTAAATCTTGCACTACAGCGAAGCACCAATTGCCATGTGTAACTTTAGATTTTTAATTAAATCATGCACTACAGCGAAGCACCAATTGCCATGTGTTACTGTTGATTCTTTATTAAATCTTGCACTACAGCGAAGCCCCAATTGCCATGTGTTACTGTCGATTCTTTATTAAATCTTGCACTACAGCGAAGCACCAATTGCCATGTGTAACTTTTGATTTTTTTTAAATCATGCACTACAGCGAAGCACCAATTGCCATGTGTTACTGTCGATTCTTTATTAAATCTTGCACTACAGCGAAGCACCAATTGCCATGTGTAACTTTTGATTTTTATGAAATCCTGCACTACAGCGAAGTACCAATTGCCATGTGTAACTTTTGATTTTTATGAAATCTTGCACTACAGCGAAGTACCAATTGCCATGTGTAACTTTTGATTTTTATGAAATCTTGCACTACAACAGCGAAGCACCAATTGCCATGTGTAACTTTTGAATTTTTATTAAATCTTGCACTACAGCGAAGCACCAATTTTAACGTGTTACTGTTGATTTTTTTTTATCAAATCTTGAACGAAAGCGAAACATTAATCTTCATGTGGTACTTTTGTTTTTTTTAATGAAATCTTGCACTAAAAAGCACCAATTGCCATGTGTAACTTTTCAATGCTCTTTTAACATTATTTCATTTAAGTAGCACATGACACAAGTAATTTGTCCTAAAATAGTCACCGTGTATGGTAAACTCAAAATGCATGTAGAGGTGAACTACATTGACCTGTCCGTTTGACCTTTCTTTAGGAATATTCATATAGGAAGGTCCATCCAATGAATGGGTTATGTTAAGATCCAAGTTAATAATACACAGTGCACAGGTTTACTCTATAAGATGAGTATATCTCATGATGTATGTTACCTATTAGTCTGGTAGGGGATTTTGAGAAAAAAAACGCTTATTTTTTTATGTAGGGAGGACAACGTGTTCAAAGGTGGCAAGTTATGTCATAACCTTCTTTGAACTTTACTTTGGTAGAATCGACTTGTTGCCAACCAAATTTTCACCCAGGGGACATTTTGGGGACAGCTAAAGGTCAATAGGTGCAAAGTTCAGGTGAAAATGCCCATATTAACCTATACACAAATTCAAGGTGGCTTACAGACGTTTTTCTTTATACATTTTGTGTTCTAAATATGTAGGTGATATCTTCAAATTAATAGAAAGTCATATTCAACTAATTCAGTCACTTATTTTCAACGATTTCCATGAAAAATAAGATTAGACGCTTGCACAAATTTGACCTTTACAAATATGATTAATTGTGGCAAATAAATACTAGTATAAACACATTTGTGTATTTGAAATTGTTTAACATAACTTTAGACTTTGCTAAAAAAAAAATTAGTGAATCATATTGCACGTATTGATTTAAGAAAAAAAATCAAAGTACTGGTGGTACTGAAAGATTTGATTAGCTATAATGACTGTATCTGTATAATATTATCAAGTGTGTTCTTTTTTTCTGGTGGAAATATTAGTGAACTGTTAAAACACGAACTATTCCCTGTGCCGTTTTCTATACCTGATACATCAGGACCTTTGTTATCTGTATAACAAACAAATAATATCCTACATATTCAACGTGCACACTATTAAACTGCTGTTTGGTTGCATTCATTTATACTGGGTATTTGTTCCGGATCTCCCGTCACCTATACGACATGGATGGTGCGAGTCTTACTTACGAGTACTTGCTTACTGTAGGCCTTTAACTCCCAGTGGAGGTTAGACCATTGACAAAATCCCTCAAACTGGCTCTGTTCTGCGCAATTTTTTCAATGTCTGTCAATTAGTACGCCTCCTGTTTCAATTCCAGAAACTTGTCTCAAGGTGTTTCTTTTGCTCTTGTTCCATTTCAGAGTTTTGTGATGTTGTTGGCAGGTGTCTTGATGGTGTGACCTATCCATCCCCAATGTCGCTTTTGTATTTGTGCTTCAATAGGATCTTGTTTTGTGATCCACCATAAACTTTTTGTTACTAATTTTGTCTTGTCATCTGGCAACAGGACCATGAACAATACTAGTTTTTATACTTTAATCTGAGTTTTTTTCTTAAGAGAAAACTTAAAAAGTAAATGGATCACAAATTTAACTTTTTTTTTTTACTTAAATCTTACTTTGAACTTTTCCAAGACAAGTACCAGGCTCAAGGATGATGAACAAAACTTAACTTTTTGGACTTAAGTTATACACAGATGTACTTGGTCCGCGATAAATATTTAAATGAAAGGTCAAGCGGACATGTCAACATGTTGACATGTTGTTTGCCTATATAAGT
Organism: Anadara kagoshimensis; assembly: GCA_021292105.1. Taxonomy (NCBI): domain Eukaryota; kingdom Metazoa; phylum Mollusca; class Bivalvia; order Arcoida; family Arcidae; genus Anadara; species Anadara kagoshimensis. The sequence continues at coordinate 43,106,543 of CM037874.1, forward strand.
CGATATTAATTTTCACGATTTTCACTTCTGACATGACAAACATTGCAACGTTGACTAGTTGAGTGTATAAATAATGCCATACAAAATGGTACTGTAAAACGGAAAATTTTCGCGTCAGTTAATTTTCGCGAGATTCGCCAATTCAGGGTATTGACGTATAATCTCACGTTTGCATTGTCGAATAGAGGTCAGTGCAAATGTAATTACGTCAGAATTAAATATTAACGAAAGTTTAATTTTTTATGCTAATTATGCGAATTTACGCGAAAATAGATGAACGTAAAAATTTCCAAATTTACAGTGCTTAATTAAAATAAAAAGCAAAACAGTTAAGTTGATGCTTAAAGGATTCATTTAATGAATACCAGACGTAGAGTACATTAGAAATGGAAAAAAGAATAAAATATTAAATATAATGACAAGTCATAGCTCTGTCAAATTTTAAAACTGTAGTTATTATTTCCGCGGTACGTAACTTTCTATACGTTGCATATCCCGGGTCTGCCGAAACAAATGCATCTGTAGGCTAAACACAGTCCTGTATTGTCATTGAGAATAGTCGAGCATTGTGCTCGACAACCGATGTTTGTGAAGCAGTATCCCTTGAAGAAAATCCCGTCCCCGAGACTGCCGCCTACAATGCCACCTCCGATGATACCACCGCCGATTATTCCACCAATACCGCCGATACCTCCACCGATACCGCCACCGATACCTCCGATGCCACCAATACCACCAATACCGCCGATGCCACCGATACCACCAATACCGCCAATACCTCCGATGCCACCAATACCAACATGTTTATGTGAGCCATGATGACGTTGTATATTTCGGCGATGTCGGTTTAATTTTTTGGTATCACTTTCGTCGGCTTTTTGGGCCATTACAACTAGCACAGCTGAAATGAAATTGATCAGACATGAATAATTACTGTTCATGGGGAAGTTTTAACAAAATAGTATACATATGTGGGAATAGATTAATAGATGATTCCATGACGAACATGTCACATGCTTGATATGTTAACGTTTGTGAGGGAGTTGGAGGGTTCGATCACTGACCGGATCTGATCAATAATATAGATGGGTACAACTCTTACCAACCGCTTGAGTTTTTTTAAAGAAAATATGCAGTCTTTCGAATGAGACCAAAACAAAGAGCGTATGGAACCATTGATTTTCGGAAAGCAAAATGACAAATATCCGAGCATTTGTAAGCCGGCGCCTAAACCATTCGGCGTTTCTTGAAGAGCTTGTTAAACTTTAAATGTTCAAAAAACAAACAAAATAACAATAATAACTCTGGTAGTGCATTGAGATGTATTTTATTAAGAGTCCGAACTTTTTTATATAAGAACATATGAGAAAATTAAGAAAATATGACAGACCTGACTGAAAAGTAACGAGTTTCGGACTACGTAGACTCGCCAAAATTTTGAAACTTATTTTGAAATTTTGTAAATAGCAACGTATAATGTTTTAATAGTACATGACAAACGCATATTATTGTGCTTTCTAAAATTTAAAAAAAATACAGTCCAGCCTGCCTTAAAGGCCATCTCTATATAAGGGTCACCTGCTTATAAATAAAAAACAGTAAAATTGTATCCCAGTTGCTCTTTTCTTATATTATTTGATCATGTATATAAAGGCCACCTGTCCATAAAGGCCACTTTTACTGGTTCCCTTGGGTGGCCTTTATAGACAGATTTGACTGTATATATCTTTCAGTTTTTTATTCAGATTTCTCACATAGATACACGTAATTCAAAATTGATAAGGAATTAAGCAATTGCCGATAAATATATACGGCAATACATGTATGTATACTGTTCATGCATTATCTCGATCAATTCTTTCCCATTTTAGTGGCTTAGCCAGAAAAATGTGAATGAGCAAGCTAGGCGACAATAGCACCATACACGCCGTAGTTTGTTTGCATGCTTCCCAGAAAATTTTTGAATTTTTTTTATCAATTTGGTGCATTTTTATGCATTCTAAAACAATTTTTACGTGAATAAAAAGAGATTTAAATCTTTTGTTTGTTCTTATCCATACAGTGAACATCTTCAATCAAAAAGGGAGTAAAAAGGTTTTGATGATATTTGTGTTACATCCAGCTGAGCTGATTTTTCAGGACCCTTTCTTTTCCCACTATTTTTACTGCAAAATCTCAACATTTTTGGGGGGTCAAAACATGATGAGCAAGTACGGGATCATGGCTTATGCGCACGCTACGCCACTGCATTTTTGGGGTATTTAGAGTGAATTTCTGTAATATTTGACATATCCAACTACTCCAAAAATTGTAGCAATTTTTTTCCTGTATTTGGCAAGATTAAATATTATTTTGGTGAATAAAATCACAAGCTCGCTATAAATAAGGCCGTCGAGCCAAATAGAATAATAATAATAATAATGTCAAATACCATTTTTGTTTGAATTTAATCATAAAATACATTAAAAAATCGTATACCATTTTTTGAATTTTTTAATGATTAAATTAAAAAAATGTCATAAATTAATAATAATAATAATAATAATAATAATAATAATAATAATAATAATAATAATAATAATAATAATAAAAATAAAATAACCTACCACTTATAAGAAGAAATAAAATTGCGGTCTTCATTTTCCTGTATTCTTGTTCTTTCAGTCCCCTTGTTTCACCAGTTGTTGCTCTGAATGCCAATTTTTCATATACCGGGGTTTTTATACATGTGCTTCTTTGTATGTTTATTAATTTTGATTACCGTTTTAATTAACTTTCTTCCGCGAAAAATCGGAATATATCCTATTAGAAATTAATTAAATATTTATTTTGTTAATTATTTGGTTATTAATTGATAATTGTTTTCCTGGAAGTTTTGAAATATTGTTTTGAATTAACAAGATACCTTGAATTGGATTAAAAATAAACATACTGATCCATGTCCAAACCATAACACTAAAGCAAAGTAAAAACTTTGAAAATGGTAAATTAAATAACACCGGTAACGTTCCACCAGGGAAATGAGCCCGGGTGCTTCGGATGGGTAAGCGCGTTTGGCATTAAAACCCAGAAACACATATGGAAAGGACCGAATTATCCCCTTATCCCCACTTCATCATATCTTAATTGCAACAAGCAAGCATGCCCCTTACCCCCAACACTGCGCCGTCTAGAATAGAATTCAAAACGGTCATCGCGGAA